>CM022299.1:596818425-596871092 GCA_011799875.1 Thinopyrum elongatum | reverse complement strand
GACGGTCGAGGGTCGAGGAACGCCGAGGGTCGAGGGTCGGGAACTAGGGTCGAACGAGGGTCGAGGAACGCCGAGGGTCGAGGGTCGAGGAAGAGCCGAGGGGTCAGATGGTCGGGAACAAGGGTAGAGGGTCGTGGCTCGCCAAGCGGTCGAGGGTCGTTGAACTAGGGTAAGAGGGTCGAGGATCGCCGAGGGGGACCGGGGTCGCGGGTCCGTCCAGGGGTCGAGGCTCCAGATTTATCAAGAATGTGTAGGAGATAATGCCCTAGAGGCAATAATAAATGTTATTGATTATCTCTCTGTTCATAATTAGATTTAGTTCCTTCTATAACTGCTAGTGGTTCTCGAGTCTACAAATAAAAGGCTTGGAGGAAGACTCATATGCACGTGTGGAATAATAAACGGTAAAATGTTTCATAGTCTAGCCTCTAAGACTAGCTCAAGTGTTGTATGATGGTCCTGTTTTTCCTGATCATGGGCATGTCTATGCCAGCAATTTTGAGGGCACAATGTTAGAAGAACATTTGTGTTGAATCGACCCGAATTGATGTTATGCTATGAGATTCATTCGTCACAAGTTAAATGGTTAATAACACAGAGATGGTTAACGTTGCATGATTCCTTAGCCATGAGAGTATCGTTTATTCGCTTGCTTCATGAACTTTGGGGTTTGTTAAACGTCATCCGTAATGGGTGGCTATTACGGGCGGCTTACGGGTTCATGAAGGTTTGTCAGTAACTTGATAGCTCAAGATTGGGATTTGCCCTTCGACGATGGAGAGATATCTCTGGGCCCTCTCGGTGTTACGGTATCCATCATCGTCTGGCCAGACCTTTGTGATTTGATCATGTGGATGCCGGAACACGGTACCGAGAAAAGATAACAATACAGGTCACTACCGAGTGTAACTAGCATAGTAGACGTAGTTGTTGATCCACGGGAATGCCAACATGTCTCACCTCGGGTATTTGTAACATATCGTGAAGCAACAGGAAGCACACGGGCAACTGGAGGTTCACTCGAATATTCATTCGTGTGGGTATAGGGGTCAATATGGGTGTCCACGGCTCCGATGTTGACATTGATCGGAAGGGTTCCGTGTCAGTCTATACTTCACCGAACCTATAGGTCACACGCTTAAGGGTCATTTATCTGTGCTGAATACTAGACAGGGAGTCTGAGAGAAAGTCACTGGAGAAGTTTCAGAGAACAACGGAAAAGTTCCGGAGAGAACACCGAAAAAGTTTCGGTAAAACCAAAAGTTGTTTCGGATAAAACCATTGATCCAAAAGGTTTCGGCAAGCACCGGAATGTTTTGGAGGGACAGATTGGTCTGGTAACTTCTGGATTTTTTTCTGGAGAAAAAAAAACCGAAAAAAGTTTTCGGAGCTGCCGGAATTGTTTACCGGGTAAACGAAGATGGTTTTAAATTAAACCACCATACTGGAAATGTTCCGGAGCGCGTCCGGATAATTTTTAGAGCGTTCCGGAATGTTCAGGGACCTTCGGGATTTTTTCTGGAAATTACACGCGGGAAAACATCTTGTCCCAGCGAGAGGGGACAGATCCCACGTTTGTGGGGGCTGTTTTTGGGCTGTTTTGGGGGGGGGCCCCTTTTGGGGACAGCCCCCTTGTTGGTGGACAAGGTGTTGGGGGGGCCCCCATGGTGGGGGGCAGCCCCCACAAATGGTGGAACATGTTGGGAGAGGTGGCACCCCATGGTGGTGCGCCATGGATGTTGGGGGGACCCCCCATGGGACATCTCCCCACCTTTGGTGGGTGCATGTTTTTGGGGAGGGCCCCCTCAGTGTGGGCTGAAATTTTCAGCCCCCCTCCACCCCCTTCCACCACTATAAAAGGAGGTGGAGAGGAGCTCTCCATCCCACTCCAACTCTCTCACACAAGCCATGCATGATCTGGCATTCTCTCTCCCTCCCACGAAATAGTTTCGTAGGTGCCGAAAGGCTGGCTGGGTTCCGGTGGGAACTAGTTCTGGACGCGAAGCCATGCTGGATAGATGACACCGTATGTGTGCAACTCTGTAGACGGTCGTAGTTTCGATTCAAATGCCCGAGGTGCTGTTCGAGTGCCTCCCGAGGGCTGTCCGAGTGACCGTTCGAGCTTCGAAGGTCCTCCCGAAGGGCTGTCCGCGACAACCGTCCGGGGACGGTCATGACCGCCCTCCCGGATGGCTGTCCGAGGGCGGATGAGGGTATACATCCTCGCGGTTGGGAGGTTGTAAAATCCTAGCTGCGGGATCTGCACGACAATCGTCATCGACTCTACTTCCGCTGCGCTACGAGTCGGTAACGAAAAAGATCAAACCTTGTATGCAGTCTCCATAGTGGTCCTGGGGCTGGTGCGTAGATCAAAATTTTTGTTTTCTGCGTTTACCCAACAGTGGCATCATGAGCCGTCTATGCATAGATGACAGGTTGCGATCTAGAATACATAGAGATGTATGGGTATTGCACAATATAATTAGTAGATAGATGAGTTTCATTATTGAAATTTATTTGTGCGGGTAGTAGATGAAATCTGTTACCCGCATGTCTTGTTGCTTCCCTTGAATTGTGCGTAGTCCTGATCTTGACAGCATTGTGGAATCTCACAAAGTTCTGGCAATCCGCGATCCTTTCATGCTGCTCCTGAGTATGCTGATTGACAGATCAACGAAGTGCTAACAGTTCTTTGCGTTCCATTTTATTTAAAGAAAGATGGATGTTTCGCAGACGAAAGGGCAATGCGATTGATCTGCACGGGGGTCATTGCTGACGAAGTTCAGTATGGGGCTCGAGATTTTATTATCTCGTTTTCATACACCCCGCATTGTTAATCAAGCGACTTGGATTATCATACTTGATGATGGACGTTGTAGCTTCGTTTGTTTCGAAATCTTAGAAGCCATGTAAACAAGTTTTTGCATGAACCGATGAGAGGCGTCTAACTTGGTTTTGCAGGAGGGTTTGCATGTGCATATGATGTGGTATAGCCTTGCTCATAATAATTTGATTATGTATGAGATGACTATAGATGTAAATTAATTACATGACCTGCGTGTCATGACTCGGCATGATGGCTGAGCCATATGATTGCACTTTAAATGACCTGCGTGTCAACCTTGTTGTAATGCATTATTTTATTAGCTATAGAGATAGCATATTATCTGGTGCATCGACAAGGTGGTGGCAATCTTCGCGAAGGTGAACACCGACGCGAATGCCGAAGACGAAGATACAGGACTTCTCCGTCAGAAAGGGCTAATACCATATCATGCTATTATGAATTGCCTGAGATGTTTTATCCCTTATGATGCACCCTTTTTTTATTGCGCGGTAGTCACTTTTTATTAGGGTCATCTCTCACAAAAATATCAAGTTAGTGTTCTCCCAAGTGTAGCACCGTCACGGCACCTAACTTTTCGGGGCATCGCAGAGATCTCCCTGGGTGCAATGATTAGGGATGTGTGGAGGCGGGTGAGTTGAGACCTCGCAGCGAGATCACTTGGTTGTCTTGACGTTCTGGAAGGATCCCCCTGAGCTCGGAACACGCCCATCGAAAGATACCAGAGTCACATAGAGATGTGATCGGCAAGTTTGCCTACCGATTGAAGTTTGCGCCATCATGTGTTTCTCTCGTTCATTGGTGCTTGTGTTTTGGATGGAAATGCGATCTTGTATCCCACACACTCATTATGAGAGATATTGATTTGGTGGGCACCCTGTTGATATACTTGTTTTAATTCTCAGTGCAATTAAATTTTGAACATTGTCTAATGAGATTTGCAAAATAGTTGTAGAAGAATGGCTCGCCAACTTCCACCTTCCCTTTTAAATTGAATTAGCTGTTAAATATCTGGTTAAACAACTTTACATTGGTAACGTAATGTGAGGATTGTCCCTCTAGAGTGTCGAGAAGGACTGTTTGTCCATATCGCATGCTTCGGTATCTCCCGCAAATGCTATGGATCAGTGACTCTCGTCCTTCGATCCAAAGCTAGAATTCCGTTTTCAATCAAGTGCAAATGTTTGCTTCCATGAGACCCGAACTTCGAAAGTTTGGATAGTTATTGTGATATTCATGGAATCTGAAAATCATTTTCAGGGACAAACAAAGGCTAAAAGTATGATATATCCAAAGCATGTTTTTTGCTAGCTATTAGTAAAGGAGTTTACTATGCATTAGACTGATAAGAGAGGAATCCAAAACGCCTATCATATGATGAAAGGTGAATAAAACAACAACTTAAAGAAGGAAGTGTCCGAAGTGGTTAGTGAAACTTTCACGCCTAGGAATTCCGTGGGTAACGCCACTCTTTAAGTTGGGTGCTCTTCTTGGAAGTAGGAGAAATACTAAAAGTTAAACTATTGGAAGTATAAAGGCAGAAAGAAAGAAGACCAAAGGTGGGCATTGGTCCTGGTTGGTGTCACGAACCGGGACCAAAGGCCTTGTGCTGCCCGCAGCCAAAAGTTTGGTCCCACCTCACTAGTTGAGAGGGCCTCGGAGTGGTTTATAAGCCCCACTGCGGCTGCCCTCTCGAGCTCCTCTCAAATGCAGGCTTACGTGCCTAACCTGCATTCCGCTGCCTGTGGGCCTACTGGGCCTTCTGCGGACCTGAATCCTGGCCCGTGGTTGGGTTTCTAGTCGTATTCAAGCCGTGGTGGCCCAGTAGGTGGCATTTTTTTCTATTTTTTTCCAGTTTTTCTGTTTTGTTTTTTCCTTTATTTATTTTCTTTTGTTTTTTGCTTTATTTTTTAATTCTTTTTGCTTTTAGGTAATAAATATTATAAACTTTCTGTTAGTGCCATTCGTTTTCCATTTCAAATAGTTTAAATTTGAATTCTTTGAAATTTGTGTGAATCACTAGTTTGTGATTAACTTCACTATAAAAATAGATTTTTGAGTGATTCTTTTTTCTGCTATTTAATATTACTTTGTTTTATCATTATATTCAAAAAGAGTTTTTGTTATTTTAGTTTCTAACAAAAAAATCTTTATGATAGTTCTTTTTGCTATTAAAGTTTCTAACAAAAAAAGTTCTTTTTGAAAAATCTTTTTGCTTTTAATGTTTTGAACAGAAAATACTTTGCTAATTTTAGTTGCATAAATTTTAGTTGATTCCTTTTGCTATTAGAGTTTCATTAAAGTTTTCTAGTTCATTCTTTTTTCTATTAGAGTTTCATTAAAGTTTTCTAGTTCATTCTTTTAGTTTATTATTTTTGCTATTAGAGTTTCATAAAAGTTGAGAGGGTTACGGCAAAAACTGGATGCACTTCGGGGTACAAAATGGACAATCTCTTTCGAAGTACAGGGTTTGTACGAAAAACTCATCTGTTACAAAGGGTTTCATTTTTTTGAACTTATTTGAACTCCAGACTTTTGTGTGTTCAAAATGAACCATTCAAAGCACATCATCAATTTTCAACCCGTTCTGACTTCATCTATTTTTTCATGCATTTACTGATTTTTTTGAGCTAAATGACCCTGAAATTGAAAAGCACTTCAAATGAACTCTGAAGAGGTTGAAAATTGGCATGATACATCATTTTCACCCACATAGCATGTGCTAAAAAGTTGAGAGGGTTACGGCAAAACTGGATGCACTTGTGTACAAAATGGACAATCTCTTTCGAAGTATCAGGGTTTCGGACAAAAACTCATCTGTTACAAAGGGATTTCATTTTTTTTAACTTATGAACTCCAAACTTTTTGTGTGCTCAAAATGAACCATTCAAAGCCACATCATCAATTTTCAACCCTTTCTGACTTCATCTGTTATTTTTCATGCATTTACTGATTTTTTGAGCTAAATGACCCTGAAATTGAAAAGGACTTCAAATGAACTCTGAAGAGGTTGAAAATTCGCATGATATCATCATTTCACTCACATAGCATGTTCTAAAAAGTTGAGAGGGTTACGGCAAAAACTGGATGCACTTCGTGTACAAAATGGACAATCACTTTCGAAGTATTAGGGTTTCGGAGAAAAACTCATCTGTTACAAAGGGATTTCATTTTTTTGAACTTATTTGAACTCCAAACTTTTTGTGTGCTCAAAATGAACCATTCAAAGCAACATCATCAATTTTCAACCCTTTCTGACTTCAGCTGTCTTCACTTTTTCTTCGCTTGTGTCCTTTCCTTATTGCGCCGTAACCATGGATATTCTTCATCGCTTAACTGGGTGCTTGGGTCAGCCTTGACTTTGAAGGGAGGAATTTCATGAAACTTTTCATAATCTTCAGACATGTCTGTCTTACCCTCCACTCCCACGATGTCTCTTTTCCCTGAAAGAACTATGTGGCACTTTGGCTCATCGTATGATGTATTCGCTTCCTTATCTTTTCTTTTTCTCGGTTTGGTAGACATGTCCTTCACATAGAAAACCTGCGCCACATCATTGGCTAGGATGAATGGTTCGTCTGTGTACCCAAGATTGTTCAGATCCACTGTTGTCATTCCGTAATGTGGCTCTACCTGTACCCCACCTACTGACAGATTGACCCATTTGCACTTAAACAAAGGGACCATAAAATTATGTCCGTAGTCAAGTTCCCATATGTCCACTATGTAACCATAATATGTGTCATTTCCCCTCTTGGTTGCTGCATCAAAGCGGACACAGTTGTTTTGGTTGGTGCTCTTTTGATCTTGGGCGATCGTGCAAAATGTATTCCCATTTATCTCGTATCCTTTGTAAGTCAATACAGTCGAAGATGGTCCCCTGGACAACGAGTACAGCTCATCAGAAACAGTGTTGTCACTTCTTAGACGTGTTTCCAACCAACTGCCGAAAGTCCTGATGTGTTCACATGTAATCCAGTCGTCACACTGCTCCGAGTGTTTGGAGCGCAGAATGTTCTTGTGTTCATCGACATACGGGGTCACCAAGGTAGAGTTCTGTAGAACTGTGTAGTGTGCTTGAGACCAAGAATGCCCGTCCCTGCATATTATTGAGTCCCCTCCTAGCGTGCCTTTTCCAGTCAGTCTCCCCTCATACCACGATTGAGGGAGACCAATCTTCTTAAGGTCAGGAATGAAGTCAACACAAACCCAATGACATCCTCTGTTTGATGGCCCATGGAGATGCTTCCTTCTGGCCTAGCGCGGTTACGGACATATTTCTTTAGGACTCCCACGAACCTCTCAAAGGGGAACATATTGTGTAGAAATACGGGGCCCAAAACGACAGACGTGCGTCATGATATTGAAGAAGGATGGTGGGAACACCAGCTCAAAACTGACAAGACATTGCGCCACATCACTCCTTAGCCTTGGTATGATTTCTGGATCGATCACCTTCTGAGAGATTGCATTGAGGAATGCACATAGCTTCACAATGGCTAATCGAACGTTTTCTGGTAGAAGCTCCCTCAATGCAACCGGAAGCAGTTGCGTCATAATCACGTGGCAGTCATGAGACTTTAGGTTCTGGAATTTTTTTTCTCTGCCATATTTATTATTCCCTTTATATTCGACGAGAAGCCAGACGGGACCTTCATACTGAGCAGGCATTCAAAGAAGATTTCCTTCTCTTCTTTGGTAAGAGCGTAGCTGGCAGGACCTTCATACTGCTTTGGAGGCATGCCGTCTTTTTCGTGCCAACGTTGCAGGTCCTCCCGTGCCTCCGGTGTATCTTTTGTCTTTCCATACACGCCCAAGAAGCCTAATAGGTTCACGCAAAGGTTCTTTGTCACGTGCATCACATCGATTGAAGAGCGGACCTCTAGGTCTTTCCAGTAGGGTAGGTCCCAAAATATAGATTTCTTCTTCCACATGGGAGCGCGTCCCTCAGCGTCATTCGGAACAGATAGTCCGCCGGGACCCTTTCCAAAGAGTACATGTAAATCATTGACCATAGCAAGTACGTGATCACCGGTACGCATGGCGGGCTTCTTCCGGTGATCTGCCTCGCCTTGAAATGCTTGCCTTTCTTTCGACATTGATGGTTAGTCGGAAGAAATCGACGATGCCCCAGGTACACATTCTTCCTGCATTTGTCCAGGTATATACTTTCGGTGTTAGCTAAACAGTGCGTGCATGCGTGGTATCCCTTGTTTGTCTGTCCTGAAAGGTTACTGAGAGCAGGCCAATCATTGATAGTTACAAACAGCAACGCATGCAGGTCAAATTCCTCCTGTCTGTGCTCATCCCACACACGTACACCATTTCCATTCCACAGCTGTAAAAGTTCTTCAACTAATGGCCTTAGGTACACATCAATGCCGTTGCCGGGTTGCTTAGGGCCTTCGATGAGTACTGGCATCATAATGAACTTCCGCTTCATGCACAGCCAAGGAGGAAGGTTATAGATACATAGAGTCACGGGCCAGGTGCTGTGATTGCTGCTCTGCTCACCGAAAGGATTAATGCCATCCGCGCTTAAACCAAACCATACGTTCCTTGGGTCACCTGCAAACTCAGCCTGGTACTTTCTCTCGATTTTTCTCCACTGCGACCCGTCAGCGGGTGCTCTCAACTTCCCGTCTTTCTTACGGTCCTCTCTGTGCCATCGCATCAACTTGGCATGCTCTTTTTTTCTGAACAGACGTTTCAACCATGGTATTATAGGAGCATACCACATCACCTTGGCAGGAACCCTCTTCCTGGGGGCTCGCCGTCAACATCACCAGGGTCATCTCGTCTGATCTTATACCGCAATGCAGCGCATACCGGGCATGCGTTCAAATCCTCGTACGCACCGCGGTACAGGATGCAGTCATTAGGGCATGCATGTATCTTCTACACATCCAATCCTAGAGGGCAAACGACCTTCTTTGCTACGTACGTACTGTCGGGCAATTCGTTATCCTTTGGAAGCTTCTTCTTCAATATTTTCAGTAGCTTCTCAAATCCTTTGTCAGGCACAGCATTCTCTGCCTTCCACTGCAGCAATTCCAGTACGGTACCGAGCTTTGTGTTGCCATCTTCGCAATTGGGGTACAACCCTTTAAGGTGATCCTCTAACATGCAATCGAACTTCAGCTTCTCCTTTTCATTTTCGCACTGTCTCCTTGCATCAACAATGACCCGGCGGACATCATCATCGGGCACATCATCTGATTCCTCTTGATCTTCAGCTTCCCCCGTTGCAGCATCATCGTATTCAGGCGGCACATAGTTGTCATCGTCCTCTTCTTCTTTGCTGTCTTCCATCATAACCCCTATTTCTCCGTGCCTGGTCCAAACATTATAGTGTGGCATGAAACCCTTATAAAGCAGGTGGGTGTGAAGGATTTTCCGGTCAGAGTAAGACTTCGTATTCCAACATATAGGGCATGGACAACACATAAAACCCTTCTGCTTGTTTGCCTCAGCCACTTCGAGAAAATTATGCACGCCCTTAATGTACTCGGAGGTGCGTCTGTCACCGTACATCCATTGCCGGTTCATCTGTGTGCATTATATATAATTAAGTGTGTCAAAAACCATTACAAAACATCATGAATAGATAAGTGATCAAATTAATAGAAGTTCATCATCACATTAAAACCAAAGTACATACATAGTTCTCATTGAACAACATATAGCTCTCTACAGCATCTAATTAAACCATACATTATTCAAATTATGTAAAACATTTCAATGCAACAACAAATGCAATCATAATCACAACCAAGGTAACAATTGATCCAACGGCATAATGATACCAAGCCTCGG
Source organism: Thinopyrum elongatum (assembly GCA_011799875.1). NCBI lineage: Eukaryota > Viridiplantae > Streptophyta > Magnoliopsida > Poales > Poaceae > Thinopyrum > Thinopyrum elongatum. Next base: position 596,861,431 of record CM022299.1, on the reverse strand, counting down.
TATGAATGGCATATTTTCTATACTTTCTAATCTTGAAGCGCATTGCATCCATCTTGATCTTGTGATCATCGACGACATCCGCAACATGCAACTCCAATATCATCTTCTCCTCCTCAATTTTTTTTCAATTTTTCCTTCAAGTAATTGTTTTCTTCTTCAACTAAATTTAACCTCTCGACAATAGGGTCGGTTGGAATTTCCAGTTCACATACCTCCTAGATAAAAAAATCTATGTCACGTTGATCGGCATAATTGTCATAAACAATAAATGAACCAAATAGTTATAAAATATAATATATACCACATCCGAATCATAGACAGGACGAGGGCCGACGGGGGCGGATACCAAAACCATCGCACTATATAATAACAAACAATAATAAAAGTAAGAAAATTATACAAGTATCTATCTAAATCATACAAGTAAGAATTTTTTTCTTTTAGAAAGAAGATAAGAACAAGAGGCTCACCACGGTGGTGCTGGCGACGAGATCGGCGCGGGCGATCGACGGCGGTGAAGACGGGGACGGGACGTGACAGACCGCTAAACCTAGACAAATCTTGAGGAAAATGGAGCTTGGAGGTCGAGTTTGGAGAGGAGAAAGCTTAAGTAGTGTGGCTCGGGCATTTCATCGAACACCTCATGTGCATAGGAGGTGAGCTAGAGCACCACAAAGCCCTCCCCTCGCCGGCCAGAAAAAAACAGAGCAGTGGAGTGCTCTGCTCGCGGGTGAGGGGTATATATAGGCACAACATTGGTCCCGGTTCGTGGCTGGAACCGGGACCCAAGGGTGGCCTTTGGTCCCGGTTCCAGCCATGAACCGGGACCAATGGATGTGGGCCAGGAGCGAGGCCCATTGGTCCTGGTTCGTGTCTGGACCCGAGGCCAAAGGGTCGAGACGAACCGGGACCAATGCCCCACGAGGCCCGGCCGGCCCCCTGGGCGCACGAACCGGGACGTATGCCCTCATGGGTCCCGGTTCGTGACTGAACCGGGACTAATGGGCTGGGCAGGCCTGAACCAAAGCCCTGTTTTCTACTAGTGATACCTCCTAGATAAAAATATCTATGTCAACTTGAGGGGCATAATTGTCATAAACACAAAATGAAACAAATAGTTATAAAAGATAATATACCACATCCGAATCATAAACCGGACAAGGGCCGACGGAGACGGATATCAAAACCATGGCACTATATATAACAAAAAATCATACAAGTAAGAAAATTATACAATAACTATCTAAATCATACAAATACGATTTTTTTACAAAAAGGATAAGAACAAGAGCCTCACAAAGGTGGTGCCGGCAACGGGACGGCGCGGACGATCGATGGCGGTGAGGACATGGACGGGAAGGCACTAAGTAAACCACACCTACACATATGCAAACTAAGAAGTTAATTTGAGCTCAAATTGCATATAAATCAAATAAACTACCACATAATTACTCCCAAACTAAAACCCATAAATCACTATACTTATAGAGCATGAAACGAGCTAAACTAGCAATGGGAGATGAAAGGATGAAGTTGCTAACCTTTAAGAACCCTTGGATAGATGGGGTGCCGCCAATCTTGACAAATCTTCGTAAAAATGGAGGATGAACTCGTGCTTAGGGAAAAAAACAGAGAGGAGCGAAATTAAGCTTGGACTCGGGCAGGGCTGAACGAAGCAGCTTTATATAGGGAAGACTTTAGTCCTGGTTAGATATACCAACCGGGACTAAAGGTCTACTAAAGGGCCTCGCAGGGCCCCAGTCTGCCGCAACCCCTTTAGTCCCGGTTGGTATCGCCAACCGGGACTAGAGATCCCATTTGAACCGGGACTAATCCTGGCCGTGTCCCCGTCCGCTCCTAGCCATTGGAACCGGGACTAATGCTCACATTAGTCCCGGGCCCAAACCCGACCGGGACTAGAGATTCGGACGAAAGGTCTGTTTTCTACTAGTGACACTGAGAGCTGCTCCACCCACCATATGTGGTAACTGACGCACTACCTCCTGCGAGTGTTTCAATCAAGAAAATAAATGGACACATGCATGCAGCTTTTAGCCTTATACTTGAGTGCTCTATATGGAAGAAAAGTGAGTTGTGCGTGCATATTTTATGTTGTTTTCGTCTAACTTTGAACATATATATAGATTGAGGTATCTCTTCATTTATTTATTTATTTGTAGAATACTGATAAACAAATTATCTTACTATATTACTAATATGATAAATTGTAAAGACAGTAGCTAGATGATTAGTTCCGCACAATTTTAATTTCATACAAAATCGCCGCAACGCGCGGGGCATCATCTAGTATTTAGTATGAGGCCAACACCATCCGTTGATCAGTCTGCATGCAGTTTATTTGGTGCAGCGTGGAGGGATCGTGTGAGTGAATTTTCGTGTTGGTCATAACGTCCAGGCTCTCCACACATGCATACCGAAAATAAAAAAGAGTACTTCTTTCAGTGCAAACGATGATGGACTATGACACGTTGTATGCATTCTGAGTGAAGCAGGAACGACACTAGGCTAATATAAACACACGCGCTGGCCACTGTACTTGCAAAACTTGAAAATTCTGAATACACATCGACACAAGATAACAAAGGAACTATCATCCCATTTTGCATATCTTTTCGATCCTTGAGAACACTGAACATACATACATGCATGATATATGTACAGAAATAATTACTAACCATGGATGGATGACCAGATTAATTACGAGATCGACAGGTTGTTAGGAGATGGGTTAATTTTTTTTCCTTCATATATTGATCCTAGAATACTGAACATACATGTATGGATGGACAGATTAATTAGGAGATGGGTTGTTTCCTACCTGAATGCCGAACACGTAAATGTGGCAGTTGCAGATCTTGCCGATGGACAGGTGGACGAGGTCCTGGCAGAGGTCAGCCAACCTCTCGAAATAGGCTTTCGTCCCGTTATATATATAAAGCAACACCGAAAAAATACACGGCCGAACGATACAAGATGATGAGGAAGCCCTCTTACAAAGCCAATCCAGAGACAACCGGCAAACACAAAACGTAAGCAACTATGTTACCGGTGCAAAGAGCACCGAGAGAACTAAACACATCCCACGCTACGACGTAGCACACCTAAGCTCCAGACAACCCCGTTAAGAGGGAGTACGGCGCATAGCGTCGCCGCTATCGAGTCCGCACGGACGAAGATCTTCACCCGGATCCCTGAGCATGATAGAGTCCGCACGGACGAAGAACATGATGCTACTTTCCCACTAGTACGACATGCATAGTAGCTAACATTCACAAGCACTTAAGTTCAGCATGTTTACGCATCTAAATGATTCACAAGACTATAACCAAGACAAAGTTGTGAGAAGGTGTAGAAATAAAGAAAAAACGATTGATGCTTATCTGAGCAAAGGGCCTCCCTACGCACGCATTAATTTCCTGGGCATGCTTCTTTCTGCTCAATGTTGCGTGCATTTTGAGCATGTTGGCAACTCCACAGCTAACTTGATGGCTCATCTTGCAATTTATGCCGACACATTGCAGCAAACAGAGGAGGCAATAGAGATCACTCAACATCAGACCATTTTGTGCAGTTTCACTGAAATCATCTTCATTGTCCTGAATGTGAAAAGATAGAAAATCGCTGTACTTAAACGGTGTCGCAAAACAGTAGCACATATCAATAGCTCGACATGACAAAACACGATCATCTGGACGAAGGGGATACTGATCTGCGTGAGGAGGATTATGCATAATTTTATAGGTGGTTAGTTGATTTCCCCCTCGGCATCTCCTATGATGGCACGGAGGAAATTCTATGCAATCGATAAGCGTAATTCCTTCCGTGTGGCTGTAGAAAATTTGTTCGACTAATCCCAATATCTTTTTTGTGCAGTTCCACTAAAATAATGCACCGTTGTTTGCACGACCCCTACTCACCGGCCAGGCCATCAATGACTCAATCTCTTTTATCTTGCGTTGACGGCGCGGCTGCAGTGCTTGTTTGCTCCCCACACATGAGAGGCTCGTTCCACACTGCAAACAGCAAGTCAACGTACGAATAAGCTTATTTCATCTTGCGTTGGTCATTCTACCTAGTTATGAATGTAGGAATACCTGGAGCACCGTGAGGTCAGCTGACAGCAGGTTCCACTAAAATTGAGGTTTGTGCTCCCGTTTGCACAAATAGACACCTTATGGAGATAGACAACCCTGTTTGCACAAATATGTAACAGAGTTATTTAAGCAGTGACATTTTTTTGTAGCGGCATATGATTAACAGCAGCATCTCATATGTTATCAATGGCATTACAGTGACAGTATGAAAAAGTGCTATTAACTAAGAAGTGCCATCACATCAAATCAACACTGGCACTAGATTAATGGGGGCTTACATTAACATGCATAACAATTGCATTATTACTCTGTGATGACAGATTGGGAGTAGCACTTGATCAGTACGTACGTGCATGGATAATAGGAACGATCGTTCTAACAAAGGGTGATATGGAAAGGAGAAACACATCGTCGTGTCAACCATTGTGCAATTAAATTTTGTGCAGTTCGACGGAGATGCAACTATGTTACCGGTGTCAGATTTTAGTGTAACGGCCCAAAACACTCTTTATGAGAAATAAAGCAAGAGAAAAGCATTTCATAAAACGGTGGTGGCATTGATTCAGTTTATCAATGGCAATAGATTGACAACAGCAATACTTAACAGCGACATCACATTAACAGTGGCATTGTTTCATTTTACCTGTGATGTTAGATTAACAGCAGCAGTAAGGGCATAGGGACAGGGGAGGCACAAGCACGTTTTACATCCACCGAGGCATAAAGTGGTGAGGCAGAGGTGTTGCCGAGTGCGGGAAACATGCAAAGTATGTCTTGATTCGTGCATTTTTTATTCTCGTCAGTGACCTTTCCTATGTGACCACAAGAAATCTAGACGTGCTCATTCTCGGTTGCATTCTCGACCCAACACCCCCCACTTTCTGTCCTTTTTCGACAAAGAGACCGGTCAGGTCTGCATCTTTATATCCTTTTCCAACCAAGAGATCGGTTCGTTAGCCAGTATCTGCAGTACCTTTTTTCCTCTAATAGTAAAAATTTAGGTGGTGTTCGAGTGTTCGACAAGCCGACGGAGCTAGCTCCATGGGGAGCTTTGTAATACTAGAAGAATATCCACATGCACGATGCAGCGACGTGGGGAGCAATCCTAGCTTGATCAAAAAAAGGGATGCAACAACGTGGGGAGCTGGGCCATTAGAACAAAGTCGGTTCTAAAAGAAGTTATACCTCCGGTCGGCGGGATGTGGCGAGGCAGGCGGCGGGATCTGCCAACTCGACGACGTGGAGCAAGGGTGAGGAGGACCTCCCACGCCGGCGCCAGGTAAGAGAAGACGATGCGCGTCGGCTTCCTCCCTCGCCATCGGCGACCACCAGCGGAAGGGATCCGGTCGGATCTGTGTCAACCAGAGAGAAGAGAGAGAGAGACAAAGAGAGTGGACCCCACCGTCATGTTTGGATCTGGAGAGGGTGAGGGAGTGAAAAGAAGAGAGCAACCTAGCAAGCAAGTCCCGAAGTGGAGTAGTAATTGTTTTTCTCTCCGTAGTGATCGTTTTAAATTGAATACACGCGGAGCCATCTTTTCATTTAACGTACCGTGACAATTTGAGCCACCGCGTTCAGGTCGCACTTGGTATGGCTGACATTTGGTCCCAGACCCCATATTAAGTGGACGACTAGATGTCTCAAATTGTCACGTTACCTGCCTTTTCGTGTGCAAATGCGCTCCCGTGAGTGTACCCGCGTGTGTGCGTGAGGGGAGAGTGAAGTCCGATTTATAAACCTTGAGGTTGTAGAGCTAGTTAGAAACAAACCCTCACCTTTAAATCCCTGAAGTTTGTACCCTGTCCGTTGTAATCCCGATCATTTTTAACCTTAAGGGCATATGCGGTTCAAGGGGTTTTAACGGGGATTATCAGGGATTGTGGGGGATTAAACCATGTATAAGCCAAATTCCCCTCCATTCCTCTCCAAACCCCTTGGGAGGAGGTTGAACCGAACAAGGCCTAAGACTAACCACAGTGGGAGTAACTTCAAGAGTAACATCGGGTCCAACTCAGCAAATTCTATAAGTAACATCACATATACCAAAACAAAATGACTCTATAACCTAATAAATGAAGCTTTGCATGACACTACACGTGTGATGACCACTGGAGCAATCCACTCAGGTTGTACGTAAACATGTTTATACTCTTCATTCATGATTTTTAGTACAAATAGGATGCACATGGCGATGTCATCCTCATACCAGCCACTATTGATGGATGGCCACGCAGCGTCGCCATGCTCACCTGCAATTGCAACCCGAGTTGCGCATGCAGCAACTACGACTGCAAATGGAGTACTAGACGCACAAGGCATGTTGTTGGTGCTGCTTCATGAGCTACTGAGCCATCTAGACGAGCACGCGGTAATGGCCATCACCTGCGGAATGAAGGACGTCGTTCTTTCGCCGCGTCCTGGCCATCACAAAGGGGGTGACGCACTTTGCGGGGTTGTCAGAGACGGAGTCCGCCATCCCACTCCAGCGACGGACAGCACTCGCCCGAGAGCACGAACGTGGACGCAAATTCGTGCAAACATGGCCGGATTTCATATAAACATGATGGATTTCATTATATTTACATTAAATAAGTTGTGCTAGTCCAGAGCTAAAGGTATAATTAATATACCTAATCTAAATGGTCACCGGCAGATCTCTTTGTCCTCCTCCAGCATCCGGCTAAAGAAGAATCGTGCAAGACACCGGCTGTTTTCGCCGGCATCGCCTCGGCAGTGGCCTTCATGGGATACAATCGGCGGTGGCCTCCCGTGTTCTACTTCTCCTCGATGTTGGCAGCGGGCAGGGACGTGCTGGCCGTCACCTCGTGGACATCCACATAGCCGCGTCACCTCGTCGACATCTGCGGCGGCTTCTTTCTCTGCCTGCATGGCGCGGCTACGCGTGCGTTGACGGCGATGGCGCAATCGCAGGCACTGGAGGCGCTATACGACGCGGCGGCGTCGAGGGCAGCGACGATGCCCGTGCCGCCGTGCTCCCCGACAAGCCGGCGTGGAGCAACTCGACACTCTTCCTCGAGTTGGATTGGAGCGGCCAGCTGCGGAACCACGCGCTGGCTTAGGGCGACAACTGGCTCCATCGGGCTAGGCGAGGTAGGTGGAGCAGCGAGCTGCCTCGCTCGTAACTGCCGGGCTCGGCGGGCCACCCAGACGGCTTTTATGCCGGAGAACTGCTCTTCCTGCTCGTCGGATGCCGCCGAAAGAGTGGAGAAAATTGTGGAAGGAGGAGCTTGGCCGGCGTCCCGCTCCTGAACGGACGTGTGGCCGGAGATGATGGCATTTGGAGGGAGATGGTGGAGCTGCGCACCAAAGTAATCAAGAAATGCCTGGAAGAAAGGGGTGGGGCGGCATCGAAAACCCCCTCTCGATGTGGGTGACCAGCAGAACGCGCTCGTCCCCCTGCGGCGCCGGCTCGACCTCCCCCGCGTTCAGACGGCGCCACCCATCCTGGAGGATGAGCCCCTCCGCTGCGAGCTCCTCCAGTCGCCTGGCCGAGACGCGCGAAGGGATCTAGTCCCCTGACGCGCCCCCGGCCGCGGCCCCGGAGCCGAAGGAGGAGGCTTTTCCGGCCTTCTTCGCCTTCTCCGCCTTGGCCGTTGAGTCTCTCGCCATCGCGGTAGGGATTTTGGGCACTCAGGTGGAGAGGAGAAGCGGGGGAGACATGTTGTAGGGTGAAACCCGAAGAGGGATCTTTTCACATTTGGAGGGGGGAAAGGAGATGAACAACAAGAGCACAAAGAGGAAATCACTCCAACAAAACCCAATTACACATCCACTAGAATAGCAAACACATAGATCCACAAGAATACATGAACAATCAAAGGAAACAAGCACTAGGTAAAGGTTCTTCCCGCTCCTAAGCAGGTGAGGTCTTGGTGATAGTCTTCTCCAAGTGGAGGTCTTGTAATCCACAAGTGGATCCTCTCCTAAGAGGTCTTGATCTCCAATGGAGTGGTAGAAGGAGCAAAGCTCATCAAATATCTTACATATGTCTTTGCTAACCCTAAACATGACCCTAGATACGAAATATATAGACTTGGGGACGAAGTGGACGACATGCCTAGGGATTAGGGTTAGGAGAGCCACGGGGGGGCCCACAAGCCTAGGGGGCGCGCCCCTAGGGCTTTTGGCCCCCTCATGGGTCTGCTAGCCTCTTCCCGAAGCTACGTGGTTGTCTTCTGGTCCAAGAAAAATCCTGAAAAAGTTTCGTTCCGTTTGGACTCCGTTTGGCATTGATTTTCTGTAAAAGAAAAAAAACAAGGAAAAAAGCAACTGACACTGGGCACTAGTTAATAGGTTATTCCTAAAAAATGCTATAAAATAACATATTAATGCATATAAAACATCCAAGATAGATAATATAATAGCATGGAACAATAAAAAATCATAGATACGTTGGAGACGTATCAAGCATCCCCAAGCTTAATTCCTGCTCGTCCTTGAGTAGGTAAATGATAAAAACAGAATTTTTGATGTGGAATGCTACCTAACATGTTTATCAAGTAATCTTTCTTATTGTGGCATGAATATTCAGATCCTTAAGATTCAAAACAAAAGTTTAATATTGACATAAAAACAATAATACTTCAAGCACACTAATAAAACAATCATGTCTTTTCAAAATAACATGGCTAAAGAAAGTTATCCCTACAAAATCATATAGTCTTGTCATGCTCTATCTTCATCACACAAAGTATTTATCATGCACAACCCCGATGACAAGCCAAGCAATTGTTTCATACTTTTGACGTTCTAAAGCTTTTTCAACTTTGACGCAATACATGAGCGTGAGCCATGGATATAGCACTATGGGTGGAATAGAAGGTGGTGGTAGACAAAAAGGAGAAAGAAATTCTCACACCAACTAGGCAAATTAATAGGCTATGGAGATGCCCATCAATTGATATTGGTGCAAGTGAGTAGGAATTGCCATGCAACGGATGCACTAGAGCTATAAGTGTATGAAAGCTCAAAAGAAAACTAAGTCGGCGTGCATCCAACTTGCTTGCTCACGATGACCTAGGGCAATTTTGAGGAAGCCCATCATGGGAATATACAAGCCAAGTTCTATAATGAAAAATTCCCACTAGTAATATATGAAAGTGACTAGATAGGAGACTCTCTATCATGAAGAACATGATGCTACTTTCCCACTGAGAAGAAGGATGGATCTTTGAGAATGGTTGTTGATTATCGTGCATTGAATGAAGTGACGATCAAGAACAAGTACCCACTACCAATGATCAACGATTTGTTTGACCAGCTGCAAGGAGCTAAAGTATTCTCCAAGATCGATCTGCGATTAGGATACCACCAGCTGAAGATTCGAGAACAGGATATACCTAAGACAGCCTTCACCACAAGGTATGGGCTATATGAGTACACAGTTATGTCATTTGGATTGACTAACGCTCCTGCCTATTTCATGAGTATGATGAATAAGGTGTTCATGGAGTTCTTGGATAAGTTTGTTGTGGTGTTCATTGATGATATCCTGGTATACTCGAAGAATGAAGAGGATCACAAGGAGCATTTGCGTCTAGTCCTCGAGAAGCTCAGGGAAGATCAACTATATGCCAAGTTCATCAAATGCGAGTTTTGGTTGAAGGAAGTTGGATTCCTTGGGCAAGTTATATCAGGAGAAGGTATAGCAGTAGACCCTACCAAGGTTCAGTCTGTCACTGAGTGGTTGGCACCCACCTCAGTTGGAGAGATCCGCAGCTTTCTTGGACTCGCGGGATATTACCAGAGATTCATTGAGAATTTTTCCAAGATTGCGAAGCCTATGACGGAGTTGTTGAAGAAGGACACCAAGTTCAAATGGACAGAGGAATGTGAGGCAAGTTTTCAGGAGCTGAAGAAACGTTTGGTTACAGCCCCAGTGCTAATTCTACCGGATGTACGCAAGGATTTCCAAGTGTATTGCGATGCTTCTCGCTTAGGACTTGGAGGCGTACTTTTGCAAGACGGAAGAGTTGTTTCGTATGCCTCACGTCAGCTTTGACCGCATGAGTTGAATTATGCCACGCATGATTTGGAGTTAGCAGCTGTAGTGCATGCACTCAAGACTTGGAGACACTTTCTTATTGGAAACCGTTGTGATGTGTACACGGACCACAAGAGCTTGAAGTACATTTTCACACAGAAGGAGCTGAATCTCAGGCAAAGGAGATGGTTGGAGCTTATAAAGGATTATGACATGAAGCTGCATTATCATCCAGGAAAGGCCAATGTCGTAGCAGATGCTTTGAGACGGAAGAGTTATGTCAATACCCTCGAAAGTGGAGGATTACCAAAGGAGTTAGCCGAAGATCTCAGGGAGCTTCGTTTGGAGATAGTCCCTAGAGCTTATAAATTTTCCTGTATTTTTGAAAATGCAGCTTATTGTCGCTGTATTTGTATAGGTTTTATATACAGTACTTTCATCATATGATTTTATGACCATGATTAGTTATTATATATATTAGTGGGTGAAATGAACGTGGATTAGATTCAAGTGGAGGCAACATGTGGTGCACATCGAAAGTACTAGTACTTTCGATGTGCACCACATGTTGCCTCCACTTGAATCTAATCCACGTTCATTTCACCCACTAATATATATAATAACTCATCATGCTCACATATATAACAACTTAGCATCATGCATCATCATAATAATAAATAACTCATCATTGTTATCATAATAACAAGTCGTACTCATCATCATCATACAACTTCTACTCGTTATCATAATAACAAGTCATACTCATCATCATCATAGTCATCTAACCAACCCTACTTAATTGTTCTTAGCACATGATCATGTGTATTAGTTAGGACCTACTACTACCCTCTCTAAGGTAAAATAGCATAAAACAAGATAGGCACTGACTCTCTATTATGGAGAATGGAGATTATCATGTCTCCAATTCTTGCGCTTCGCACAATGTTGCTTCCAAGTAGCTCCCTACGATTGTCCATACATTTTTTCCAATCTTTGATTGTCATGTCTTCATCGGTTTTCGAAATCTGGTATGAACAACAGTGAAGCCTAGGATGACCTGGCCGTAAGCTCATAACATCAAAGCGACCTTTCGGAAGCATCAGATCAGGCACACAATACTTCGGGATTTTCTGTTGAAAAACATACTAATAACTTCGTAGTTAGCAATGTAGTTTAGTTTTAGAAGAATTTATGCAAAAGATGCATGGATGTCGTAATAGTAAAAAATCTTACCATGCCATCTCCATGGATGTTACCGTAGTTCAACACGTGCACTAGTGGCACGTATTGACCATAATGTGTAGGAGTTTGATAATTGATATTGTAATTCTCAACATCATTAATAAATGAGATAAGATGATCTTTCTCCTGATAAGTTAATTCTGCGTCATCAGTGTAGTACGTTCTGTCTACCATCTTCCGTACATTTTTTGAAGAATGAAAATAAGTTGTTAATGGAAATAAGCTGTCAACTATTTTGAAATAAACAATATAAATTACTTAATAAATATGTTTGAGAAACTCATATAGAGGTAGAAGTGGAAGCGTATCAACAAGGACCCAAATGCCATCGTCATGATCACCAAGATCGAAGGTGACATACATACCCTCCTGAAAATCATATGCCTTGCACAGTGCTTCCCAATTCGAGCAACCAAAATGGGTTACACTCTCCGAATTGAGTAGCTTTACAGCAAAATCATAGCCATGATGGGTCCTGAGATGAATTATCTTTGTCTCCATATTTTCATGATCTTCGAAATCCAGATGCTCCAAGACATAGCGTCTTGCATGGCATGGGATAAGCTAGTCGAATTATAAAAGACAAAAATTACACGTTGAAGAAGCATAAGTCATGCTTAATTACGAAAAAAGACTTGTCGTTGCATACCGTTTCAACATCGAAGGTCTCATCGAGCTTAACACTGAAGCGCCGACCATCTACCAGGTGAGACCTGTCGCACAGACCCCGGTCGTCGCCGCACCAGTCGCACTCCGGGATCCTATCGTCGTCGTCAGACATTTCCTATGTCCATAATTCAAAGATTAAACTTGTAAAATTCAATATATGTACTACAAAAACTAAATTAGATCATTTTATTCATCATGGGTTGACTATCGGTCTGTCGAGTCTTTTCTTGAAAACTGTCATCTCATCTCATGTGGTGTATATGGTGGACACTCCCTCACTGATTTTTCGACCGTGGGTGATGGTCGTTACTCCTCCTTCCCCTAGAGCATAACAAAGGTCTAGCACAAGGAGAAGAAGGAAAAAACGACCCCCACGACAACAGTCGGGATTCTTCTTCTCTCATATATGGTGCAGACTTTCTCCCTCACTCATTTGTTGACTGTCATGTATGGAGCCCCGACAGACTTAAAGTCAACCCAAAATGTCGTATAATTATCTTTCTACAAAATCCGGGCCACTCGATATTTCCTACATATTCTAGCACAAGTCATGCCAAAATTCACAGAAAAAATCCGGCATGACCTTTGCTAAAAAGGACATATATCGAGCGCCTGAAATTTGCCGGAATGGAAATTAATCAACACTCCGGCAAAACATAGGCCACTGTGAGGTGTTCCCTGCAAACATAGGCCACTCATGTTATCATGTAGCTACTACTCTACTACAACTATCAAAACATCTATCATCATCGACATGGGGATTTGGCTGGTCTCACCTCGATGTCGGAGGTGGTCGGTGACGGGGACGACGGCGGGGATAATGCAAGGGCTCCTTAATTTCTGCAAAAACAAAATATAAACAAAAACATTATTATCCTCATCTTAGGACTTAGTGAAACCCTATGTCTAAAACAACCTAGGTGTAGTCCTAACATTTACTAAAAATACCTTGTTCTAACCCTAAATATTGAAAAGACCTATACATTTACTAAAAATACCCTAGTTCTAGCCGTAACATCTGTCCATCCATCCATCTATCTATATATCCTCATAAACCCTAGAAAAATGCCCTGATTTTTTAACTACTATCTACTTCTTGAATCATAGAAAAATGCCCTAATTTCACATAACTTAGAGTTTGAAACCCTATGTCTAACACAAAAACAAAAGACTTACATTTACTGAATTTTTTCTAATTTTCTGTTCTATTCTACATTTACTAATTTTCTATTCTATTCAAAAGAAGAAAATTTACTAAAAATTTCCTATTCTATTCAAAAGTCCTACATTTACTAAAAAAACCTATTCAAAAAACCTACATTTACTAAAAATCTCATATAGCATTCTAATACATTTTTGTACCTAATACATTTCTATTACTAAATTCTTTTACTAAAAAATTCTATACCTATTTTTTTTACAGAGAGAGGTGGGAGGAGGAGGAGGAGGAGGAGGGAGGAGTGAGGGCTTCGGGCGGCTAGGGGAGGGAGGAGAGAGGAGGGTAGTGGGAGGAGGGAGGAGGGAGCAGGGCGGTCGGAGGAGGTGGGAGGAGAGCATCGGGCGCCGCCGGGAGGAGGGAGGAGAGAGGAGGGCGCGGGCGGCGAGAGGAGGAGGGAGGGAGGCAGATACCTTGGGGGCGACGGTGGGGGACGGCGGGCGACGACGGAGACGATGGGCGACGGTGCGCGGCGGAGAGAGAGCGAGTGAGTGTGAGAGGAGAGTGAGGGCCGCTGTGGATATGATGCCCGTAGTAGTAGCGCTGGTGGGTAAAACCGCTACTGCTAAGCTACATAGCACTAGCGTGTTAAGGAAACCAGCGCTACTGCTATGATAAATAGCAGTAGCGCTTTTAGAGAACCAGCGCTACTAATAAAGCTAAGCATGTAAAAAAAGCATCAAAAAAAGCATTGTTCATCAACGATCTTTTTGTGTAGAATCTACATTGTCAGTATGAATCTTCGCCGGTTTAGGAACCGGCGAAGATTCATATTGCCACAGATCCTACACATAGATTACAATGAAGACCAAGTGATTGTGATAGTTTGAGAAGCACCATATTTGTGGTGGTAAATATTCTATTCGTGGAGCAAGGTGGGACTAAACTTGGGTCTTAGAAGGGGACTGAATTTAGCAGTAGCACTTGTCACAGGAAAGCGCTATTGCTAAGTACAATAGCAGTAGCGCTTATACGTAAACATCGCTACTAGTATACCTAGCTTGCCGGCAACGGTCTGCCAATTATAGTAGTAGCATGTTTTTTTACTACAGCGCTACTGCTATGTGCATAGTAGCAGCGTTCTTTCTGCCCAAGCGCTACTGCTACTTAGCAGCAGTGCTTCCTTTTAATAGCAGCATCGCTTCCTTTTAAAAAGCGCTAGTGGTAAGCTGCTGTGTATAAGGTTATCCCTAGTAGTGGAAGACCTCTTCAAGACGAATGCGGCGCCCACAGGTGTTGTCGTCGTCGTTGCCAAGGCATGGAGCTTTCGCTCGGCAACTCACCCGTGCCACCACGAGTCCGCCATAGTAACACGACGGTGTCAGATCCCCATATCTAGATCAGGACACCGCCCTCTGAGAGAGAAGGCGCACTCGAGCTACCCGTCGCCACACCTCACTTTGCCCACACAATCCAGGAGGGGAGCCACTACCACCGCAATGATGCCCGCCGAAGAGCAACCATGCGAACCACCATCCGGGGCCGCCGCCCCGGCATCCTTGTCGCGAGATAGTGTGCACCGCGCACATCACAACGCACTCAACCATAGTAGAAGAGGGACGACACACCATCTACTCCTAGCCCGGCATCAGTCCCCGAGTTTGGGTCGGCGCCCCCACCGTAGGAGGCACCAACACCTGTGCCCTAGCCAGTCCTGATGGACTGGGAGGGACACGACTCCGAGACTACCGATGGCCGCCGACGAGCCAGCCCTAGCCCTTGGTCAAGTGAGTTCACACAATGCCATGTCCATAGTCACTGGCGCCGATCCGTGCATCGACGCAAAGCTAACACGACCACCACCATCGGGCACCATACCCGCGAGGATGTCCATGAGCACATCCCAGGCCAAGCCTGACTGCTCCTACCCGAAGCACTTGCTCCGATCCGCCCCGGGCCCTGACCTGTCCCACCCGAGCATGAACCCTAGAACTGAACCTTCCCTGTTGCACGTGCGCCCGACACCTCCGGTGCCCGCCCGGCACCACGCATGGTCGGTCCAGCCCCGCGCAGTCAGACTTCAACCGTCGTGTCGCGGCCGCGCCGACGACCGGTGCAAACCACCATGAGCTCCCCCCCCCCCCCCCCCCCCCCCCCCCCCTGCTGACCAGCCCGAAGAACGGGAGAACCCTAGCCTGATCCAGCACCTATATTATTGACTAACAATGTACATTATTATTTTTACAACACACATACAAAGTATTTCTTAATGAAATTTTACACACATATGGTATACATCTATAAGTACCAGTGTATTTATTTTCAGATTTTTTTTAAACTTAAAAGAAAATTGTTGAAAATTTGATGCTCCATGGAGCCTGAGAGCCAAAAAGGACTCATACTGTCATGAGTCATGACTTTACTATGCTTATTTCTCACCATGTCGATGATCATCATGCCACCCAGCATCGACGAGATCACGTTGCTTTATTTGTTAAATGTAATTTTATAATTTATAATGTAGCATCAAGTATATACAAAAGCCTGATGAGCGCCACCCGGTGTCTGCATAGCAAAGATATAAAACCAAAACTAAAGTCTGACAAAGAAAAACGAAAAACAACATCTTGACAACTATAAAGTCATATGGGACCAAAATTATGCCTATATAGATGGAGGTGGTGGACCAATTTAAAGATTATGTTGGCATCAATATTGGATAAAACAACCCTCGCTGCCCTATGAAACTATATACGCACCGTCTTAAATAGCGTTTGTCACTCTTTTCAGTCTAGCGTCTACCGTATACAAACATCAGCATTGGGGATGCTGGTGCTGGAATTAATGGAATCTGTGTTGTTGATGCTCTAGCTGGATACAATGAGCTGCTGGAGTCTGACGCCACCCCTAAAACCAGATCCCAACACGAATGTTGGGACAAACCCCGGACCAGTCCTCCTCGGCGACACAGGCCGAGCAGCCTTCCGGCGACACAAGCGCCGGACAAAGGTAGACGAAGGAGACACCACGATCTTTCCGGCGACGATTGCCGCAGCGCACGAACGCCTGTATCTTGGCTTTATTTCTCATAACGACTCGAACACATATATGGAGGTACACATGCACACACGCAGCACAACCCGGAAGAACTCTCACGTCGACCGGACGCACACCACGATTCCGACGGAGACTACATCTTTCTTAGACCCGTCTCACTTGGCTCGGCACATACCGGCGCGGCTCGGCAACTCACCAGAGCACCTTACCTAAATACATAGGCACGGGATTTTATACCCAGTGCACATACACGCGACCGGGCCACCACACCGGCCACTAACTCAACTAACCCATGCACACATACGCACTAAACTAGCTACCACGTAACGGCCTAACAACCTGAACACACTGGCTCGCTAACAACCTAGACGTGGCCGGCTTTGTAGCCTGCAGGAGATGCAGCGCCCACGCACAACGTCTGCACACAGAGATAATTGCATCTATAGTCCCTGTAGTCGCTGGTGACGTCCAATTTGGTCCTGGAATATTGTTTACGTACTTCAAATTGTTCTAAAGATATGCCCTGGCCCCGCTCAGAGGTCGAGTGGCGAATGAACTCGCAAACGTAGTAGGCACATAAATTAGTCCTGGGTGCCTGCAACAAGCACTTTACGAGAATAGAATTCAATCAAAATGATAAACAAGCATGATAATGGTATTGAAACTAGCATCAATGAGAGATGTGCGGTACTAGAGTAGTACTTCCTTTGGGGTGTATAAATTGCAGCTCCGGTTTCCAGCTGACACCCTTAACCTGTTTGGTGAACTTTTTTCAAACCCTGCCCTGCAAAGAAAATGATTACTTGATATCAGAAAATGAACGAAAGTTGCCGAAATTGTTCGATAATGATTGAACTTACTTGTGAAGTATTTGCCTCATGTTCGTCCACTCCTTAGGGTCTTTACGTCTCGAGTCCAAGACAATTACTTTTCCCTCTTCAAGCTGAATGTCTATCAGAATAAAGTGGAAACTGCGCACGTATAACTCATTAATTACACTTAATCTCGAGTAAGCGAAACAGAATGTGCACAAGATAGTAACACTCACTTGAAGTTGTAAGAAAATAGTATTTGCCTTCTGGTTTGTTGTAGTAACGCCTTTAGCAAATTTTGCTCTGTATCAGCGGGAAAATCTTTTAACGTAGCTTCATTTATGAAATTTGTGTCAATGAACCCAATGTCATAGATTTGTTGTTGTTTGCATTCGATGATCTTCAATCTGCATAATATGGTGTGAGGATAATTAATTCATGCAATAAACGAGCTAAGCTAGAGACTTAATTACAGAAAAAATACTTACAGACAATAGGAACTGACGATAGTTTTGTTGAGTTCCTTTTGATTGTATAACTGAAATATTTCTTCAAATTCAACGAACAACACCTGCTCTCCATTAAAGAATTGCTCATCTTTAATTCCCACGAAGATACTCTCGGTCCCTTCCTTGCAGGCATTCAAGTACCATTCATGCAATCGTCGCATCATCGTTGGTAGACGGTGGAGCTCCTCACATGTGACGAGAGGCTTCCCGTTCGCGTATTTTAAGGTTTGTACTACCTCAACCTTTTCAAACTGTACCGAGTCGGGTAAGTAATCAGCAGCAGTGATGCAAGACCAGTGGCCGCTTTCTCCGGATCATTAGCGATATCGGTAACCACCTTGAGCGGCGGGCACGATTGCAGTCCTTGTTTGCCGAGCTGGGGAATTGTTTTCCCACTTCTTGCGCCACTACTACCTAATCTTCCCGACCACCTCGCTTGATTATGTATCTTTTCAATACATCAGTCATAGTTTGATTGCGGCGGAGGCGGTGGTGGTCGCCTAAGGGGCTCCAGAGTTCACTTCGCTTTCACCGGATCTATTTTCTCCTCTTGAGGTGGGTGTTTCGGTGCAAGCTGACGTTTCACTTCGGCATCCACGATCTCGTTGAGTTCCTCCTCAGACCTCTCGTAGGAGCCTTGAGGCTTGGGCCGTATCTGAATCTCCTCTGTTTCGTACTGCTGCTAGCCACCGGAGCGGCGGCAGCTCTCTTCCGATGTTGCTGAGGCGGCAGAAGAGGCGTAGTCCGATGACGCGGTGAAGACAACTGAGGCAGAGGCGGATTCTGCTGAGGGGCCTCCTCCGTTGGAGTCCGCTGAGGCGGCGGAGACGACTGACGCGCCGGAGACGACTCAGGCAGCGGAGACGGCTGACGCACCAGAGACGACTCAGGCACCGGGGCCTCCTCCGCCTGAGTCTGCTGAGGCAGCATCTAGTATGGAAGCACGATGTGTTCCTTTCTCCATAGACAGGTAGTCCTTAAGGCATATCGAAGAAGAAGCTCCCCTTCACCTGTAGCGTACTCAAGCTCCAGCCCATCAAATCCGTCCATTATTTCATCCACCCCGACAATAGCAAAGCCATCTAGAACTGGAGTGCAATGGAAAGTTGCATCAGGTCGAGGAGGTAAGACATAGTCGACCGCCGCCTTCAAGGTCAGGTTATGACATTTCGCCATTAGCACACAATGTTCATTATTCATGATACCATCCACGGGGTAGCGAGGGGCCGTGCTATCAGAATGAACGAGCTCAGTGGAAGCAACGCTGCTTCTCCGCTGAGATGGTGGGGTAGCATCATGGGTAGTCTCCAATGAATGATATTCGTGCCACTGAGATGGTTGGCCGGTAGCTCACTGGCTCTCAAGTGCCTCTAGTTTCGCTAATCTTTCATTCATCTTCTGCATTTCGCTTGCTTCCCCTTTCTTCTTTCTTTGTCGGCTTCTATAACCAGTGCTGTCGGGAAACCCAACCTTCCATGGAACAGAGCCTGATGTGCCTCGTGTTCGTCCAGGGTGTTCAAGATTCTCGAGGGCCTTTGACAGCTCGTCCTTCGCTCTGTCGGGAATGAACTTCCCTTCCAGCGCTTCCTTGATTGCTTCCTCAAGCTTTGTGATGGGTATTGCAAGTTGAGCTTTCGTCAAGACACACTTCCCTGTTTCTGGGTCCAAAGTTCCCCCAACCGCGAAGAACCAATTCCTTGCCCGATCTGGCCAGTGCAATGTCGCTGGTTAGACATCTTTAGCAACAGGTCTTGCTCAGCTTTGTCCCACGTAGGCCGGGCTTTGCTGTAGCCACCTGACCCCGTAACATGGTGATACTCCTTCCTTGCGGCATTTTTCTTATTTGTAAGTGGCATGTTCTTAGCCTTCTCCGATTTTTGGTAGGCCACAAATGCGGCCCAGTGATCTTTCATCTTCTCATATTGAGCTTCGAATTTTGGAGTCTTGTCTTTCTCGACAAACTTCCTGTTCAATACTTTCTTCCAGTTCTTGAATAGTTCTGCCATCTTCTTAAGAGCAAACGCCTTGACCTTTCGCTCTATAACTGGGTTATTCGGATCCTCCTCTGGTGGTAGGCTGAAATTTCGCATCAGATTGGTCCAAAGATCATCTTTCAGTCTATCGTTGACATAAGGAACTTGAGGGTCCTTCTTCTTATTCCATTCCTGGCAGATGATCGGGACGATGTCCCTAACAATAACTCCACACTGATGTATAAATTTGTTCTTGGTCCGGTAGGGAGCAATCGGTTGGCCTTCTGGAGATACTTCTTCGATCGTGAACCTTTCTTCCTTGTCCAACCTTCTCATCGAGCATCGTCTCCTTACCGAAGTGGAGCTAGATCCGGATGGCTAATTAAAAGAAGAAAGAAGCATTAATATATGTACATACAAAAAAATTAATGCATCTAGTCAGCAGAGGATTAATTAATGCTAGTAGCATGACCGTGTGTTGCCACGGGCTAACAAAATTATATGTGGAGATAGTATCAGTCAAATAAACTATAATTCAGGATGGTGGACGTTGCATGTGACTTATGGTTGTATCGCTATGAATACCTGAATACTACCTCCTTTTCGATTTATCAGGCCCACACGTATCCATAGATCAATGATTTGATCAACATAATATAAGTTATATTTCATATGAATAATACCATTAGAAACTTCATACGTTCTACTTTTTACTGGCACAACTTTTATTATGTCTAATTCATATTAGAGTAGTAAAATTAAAACCACAAGGTCACCTTTGAAGTTATATGTCGATTTTGATAGAGAGATTGTTGATAGAGAGATGGTCATTTTATTATGGTTGTATCGCTATGTATAATTTTATTATGTATAATTCACTGCTTAATTGGTTAGATAGAGAGATGGTTATTTTGCCCATTAATTTATTAAATAAAAACTAAAACCACAAGGTCACCTTTGAAGTTATATGTCGATTTAGCGAGTGACACTAAATCAGTTAATTATTTTGATTGGGAACCAATGAATGATTAGTACTTACTCATACATCTACCTATTAGTTAATTTGCAGCACTATACTACCTAGCTGTAACTTTGTAGATGCTTTTCTAATGTTACTTGCATCTTGCTTGAATTTTTCTTCTTCCTGATATTATTCTGTTTCCCATTTTATCTTCTTTGTAGAAGGTGCTGCATCAAATTAAGTAAATACACCCTGTTTGTCTAAAATTCTGGTTCAAGAGGCAGCTGAAACAAAATTTCATAACAGAAAAAATCTACAAGTACACATCTGTCCGGCAGAGTACCATACTTTTTGGAGTAAAACAAAGTGTACTTATGTCCTTTTCTCTATGAAAACTGGCATGTCATTTGAGTATATGGGTAATAATCCAGATTCAAGGTTATAATAACATATTACTGTAAACAACAACTCATGTTTAGTTCAGATAAACGGCAAGTCAAGTAATAGAAATCAATAATCAGAACTTCCATCTGGCCATAGGGATCCATTGGGCTTGTTGAGCAAGCCTGTGCACATATGATTAGCAAATACACATGTTCGATCAAATAAACAACGGAACACATATGATAAGGTGGTGAATCGCAAGGCACATATGATATGGAGTAACATACATGACCCCATTTGGGAATGCATGCCAACGTTAGAGATATCACCAAGAGGATGTCGTTGCAAATTCATCGCATTCCCTAGTACGGGTGTGATGTTTTTGAATTTACATTGCGAGGTCCTTTTGATTTGCTGCTTGTTGCGACCACGGTTTGGAAGCAAATACACATGTTTGATCAAATTAAAAATGGAACCAAAACAAGGCAAGCCTACACAGAATAAGGTGGTGAATCGCAAGTCATATATGATACGAAGTAACATACTTGTGACCCTTTGGGAATGCATGTCAACGTTGGATATATCACCAAGAGGGTGCCGTTGCAAATTCGTCACATTCCCTAGTGCAGGTGTGATGTTTTTAAAATTTACATTGTGATGTCCTTTTGCTTTGGTGCTTGCTTCGGCCACTGTTTGGAAGCAAATACACATGTTTGATCAAATTAAAAACGGAACCAAAACAAGGCAAGCACACACATGATAAGGGAATGAATCGCCCATCACATATGATACGAAGTAACATACCTGAGCCACATTTGGAAAGCATGTCAACATTAGAGATATCACCAAGTGGGTGTCGTTGCAATTTGGTCACATTCCCCGATGTGGTTGTGATGCTTTTTGAATTTACATTGTTAGGTCCTTCTGATTTGATGCTTCTTGCGAGCACTGTTTTGTAACAAATGCACATGCTCGATGAAATAAAGAACGGAACCAAAACAAAGCAAGTATGGAGATAACAAAATGAAGAACATCGATTGGACGCCATTCAAACATACACAAGTTGTAGTTTTAATGGAGGTGTAGCCATACCTCCACTAATCGCGTCAAGATGACCAACTTTTGAGACATGAACTTCAGGGTGTGGGTGGGTTTCATGGAAATTTCCTATGTGAGGTTCTTCCATTCCTTGTCGGTGGTCGACCGCTCGGGGACAGGAGAGGGGAATGGGGTGGTTTGCTTCTCACGAGATATCAAGGCAAGCACCAGGAGGTGGTCGACGATGACGGCCGGAAAAGACAGCGGTCGGCCACTCGGGGTCAGGAGAGGGGAATGGCGACGTTTGCTTCACACGAGATATCAGGGAGAGGTGGAGATCGGGATGAGTGGGGTGGCAATTTTTGTAAGAGAGAGAGAGAGAGAGAGAGCGCGCTTAGATAGGGCACGAGAGGAGAGGATCACGCAGGAGGGAGAAGAGGAACAAAGGTGGATATTGCGGGAGTGAAGGAAGAGATCGCTTGTCTACAATTTCAATTACCAATTACCGAATCTCGCTACGGCTCGATTGTTTGAATTGGAACTTGCCCTATGTCTTGATTGAGTGAATCATAACTTGCCAAAACAGAAGAGCGGCTGGGAAGAACCTTAGATCGATCGGTGGGACTGTGTGGGGCATCGGTGGGGAGTAACAAGGG
Organism: Thinopyrum elongatum; assembly: GCA_011799875.1. NCBI lineage: Eukaryota > Viridiplantae > Streptophyta > Magnoliopsida > Poales > Poaceae > Thinopyrum > Thinopyrum elongatum. The sequence continues at coordinate 596,838,855 of CM022299.1, read as the reverse complement.
ATGACTTGCGGACTCTTCTTTTAGGAATAGAGATTGATTGTGATTCATTCCTTTCCATATAAAAGTTACCTAATATATCAAAAATTGATTAAAGATTGATTGTGATTCATTCCTTTCCATATAAAAGTTACCAAAAATACCGGAAATTGATAAAAGATTGATTTTGATTCATTCATTTCCATAAAAAAGTTACTAAATATATCGAAAATTGATTAAAGATTGATTGTGATTCATTCCTTTCCATAGAAAAGTTACCAAAAATAACGGAAATTGATTAAAGATTGATTGTAATTCTTTCCTTTCCATATAAAAATTACCAAATATTCATTCCTTTCAATACAAAAGTTACCAATATACCGAAAATTGATCTGATTGGCAGATATGATCTTATTGATCTTGTTGGTAGATAAAATCGGTTTAAAATGATTGTGGGCTAAAAACAGGTTTAAATATATTGGTGGAACGAAAAACCGATGGGAAAAGATTAACCGGAGTGAGGCGAGACTACCAACTGAGACATTAGGAGTAGAGATATACCTCGCCGTTCTTTGAAGCAGTTATGGCTCCTTCTCCATTCGATCACCGGAGCCGTCATGATCTCCTTCGTCCTCAATTCGATCACCGGAGCCGTCATGATCTCCTTCCTCCTCACCGGAGATGCCATCCTCTCTTTCCTCACCATCGGTCTCGTTGAGAAACGACAAGCAGTTGAGATCGATGTCACCTCCGTCGCGGATTATATCCCCCAACAACTCTTCTTTTTCTAAGTCTTTGTCCATAGTTTCTGCAAATATTACAACGTGGCAATATACAACCATGAGAGATGGATTAGTGGCAAACATAGACTTAATCACAACAAGGAATCATATGCATATGAGCAATGGATTAGTGGGAAACATCATGCAAAGTTCACCAGTTTTATAACAGTCAGTTTCAGACGATCGTTGAGGACTCCTCCCCCCTCATGTCCGATGAGTCGTACTATCTTTCGAGAGAGGATACTTTGCGGATGGCCTCTCTCATGGTCGTCGAGTATACTTGCGGACCCCCAACCCCTCATGTCAAAGTTATCGGGGATATGTTGAATTCCTGAGAGAATTAGGGGTGTTCTAACGTGGCACTACACAATATAGGTGAAGGGGGATAACATCCGGGGAACCCACGGGGAAACCGTCACATTGAAATAAACATTGTAGCAACACAAAATCGCGAGATGAAGGCTGCGGGAGGCGAGATCGGGCGTCGGCAATGGGATTGCTATGTTTAGTGAAGGCTGAATGGCCCAATATGCTTAGCGTAGTATTTTGACGGGGATGGCGGGTTTCAGGTTTGGGTATTACTGAAACGGGTTTGAACCCGCGAAACATGTCGGGTTTTATACTTTACCACAACAAAAATTTCTTCAATGAACATCAAAATGAACTCTAAATAAACTCTAAAGACAAAATGATCATCCATCCATCTAAACATATCTATCTATCCATCTAACATCTCATACATATTTGATGCAACAAACATAGCATGGCATGCCAGAAACATACCAAAGACAAAATGAACTCTAATGCAAAAAATATATTCTTTGATTTGCAAAAAGGAGCTATATTGTCCCCAATTCTTTTGACAGTACCCACGGCGTCGGGGGCGACGGCGAGGCGACGGCGTCGTGTAGGGCTCGGGGACGGTGTCGGGGGCGGCGATGAGGCGACTGCGTCGGGTGTGACGGCGAGGCGTCGGGAGGAGGACAGCGTCAGGTGCGACGGCGAGGCGACGGCGTCGGGCAGGGCTCGGGGACGGCGTCGGGGGCGGCGACGAGGCGACGGCGAGGCGTCGGGAGGAGGACGGCGTCAGGGGCGACGGCGAGAAGATGGCGTCGGGCAGGGCTCGGGGACGGCGTCGGGGGCGGCGACGAGGAGCAGGTTCGGGGAGGAGGGCGAGGAGGTCCGGCGACGAGGTGCGGGCTCGGGGATGGCTCGGAGGCGATGGCGAGCTCGGCCAGCCTGGCGGTGTCGATGTGGTCGAGGTGGTCGGGGGAACTGCAGATGTGTTTTGGCAAATTTTCACAACTCCCGCTTATATACAGAGAACTGTAGTCCCGGTTGGTGGCTCCAACCGGGACTAAAGGGTTGTGCTTCCCGTACCAAAAGTTTAGTCCCACCTCGCTGGTCGAGAGGGGCTCGGAGTGGTTTATAAGCGTTGCTGCCGCTGCCCTCTCGAGCTCCTCTTTAATGCAGGCAGTACATGCCTATTTGACGCCCTGTTGGGCCTGCTAGCACTCCGGGCCTGCATCCTGGCCCATTTGTAGAGTTTCTAGTCGTATGCAGGCCATCGTGCCTAGTAGGCGGGCCTTTTTTTGCATATATAATGATTTCTAATGTTATTTTTTGCATATGTTATTTTTAGTTATATAATTTTAGTTGCATAAATTTTATATAATTTTAGATGCATAAGTTTTATTTTTTATTGATTCTTTTTACTTGATTCCTTTTGCTATTAGAGTTTTATTAAAGCTTTTTAGTTTCTATTAAAGCTTGTAACAAAATATACTTTATAAAAATTCATTTTACTATTAAAGTTTTTAACAAATAAATACTTTGATAATTTTAGTTTATATTATTTTTATTCTATTTGCTAATGAAGAATATTATATTTATATTTAATTCATTCTCTTTAGTTCATTCTTTGTGCTATTACAGTTTTATAAAGACCTTTTCTGTATTTTTTAACATATTTTAACTCAAGGCTTTTTTTGCATTCAATATGAACCATTCAAAGCCACATCATCACTTTTCAACCCTTTTCTGACTTCATTTGCTATTTTTCATGCATTTCATGATTTATTTTGAGCTAAGACGACCCTGAAATTGAAAAGCACTGCAAATGAACTCTGAAATGGTTGAAAATTGGCATGGTATCATAATTTCACTCACATAGCATGTTTTAAAAAGTTGAGAGGGTTACAGGAAAAACTGGATGCACTTCGTGTACAAACTAGACAATCTCCTTCGAAGTATCAGGGTTTCGGACGAAAACTCGTCTATTGCAAAGGGTTTTCATTCTTTTAACATATTTTAACTCAAGACTTTTTTTGCATTCAATATGCACCATTCAAAGCCACATCATCACTTTTCAACCCTTTTCTGACTTCATTTGCTATTTTTCATGCATTTCATGATTTATTTTGAGCAAAGATGACCCTGAAATTGAAAAGCACTGCAAATGAACTCTGAAACGGTTGAAAATTGGCTTGGTATCATAATTTCACCAACGTAGCATGTGCTAAAAAGTTGAGAGGGTTACGGGAAAAACTGGATGCACTTCGTGTACAAACTGGACAATCTCCTTGGAAGTATCAGGGTTTCGGACAAAAACTCGTTTATTACAAAGGGATTTCATTTTTTTAACATATTTTAACTCAAGACTTTTTCAGCATTCAATATGCATCATAAAATGACACATAATCACTTTTAACCCTTTTTCTGACTTCATTTGCTATTTTTCATGCATTTCATGATTTATTTTGAGCTAAGATGACCCTGAAATTGAAAAGCACTGCAAATGAACTCTGAAATGGTTGAAAATTGGCATGGAATCATAAGTTCACCCACGTAGCATGTGCTAAAAAGTTGAGAGGGTTACGGCAAAAACTGGATGCACTTCGTGTACAAACTGGACAATCTCGTTCGAAGTATTAGTGTTTCGGACGAAAACTCGTCTATTACAAAGGGATTTCATATTTTTTAAACATATTTTAACTCAAGGGTTTTTTTGCATTCAATATGCACCATTCAAAGCGACATCATCACTTTTCAACCCTTTTCTGACTTCATTTGCTATTTTTCATGCATTTCATGATTTATTTTGAGCTAAGATGACCCTGAAATTGAAAAGCACTGCAAATGAACTCTGAAATGGTTGAAAATTGGCATGGTATCATAATTTCACCCACATAGCATGTCTAAAAAGTTGAGAGGGTTACGGAAAAACTGGATGCACTTCGTGTACAAACTAGACAATCTCCTTCGAAGTATCAGGGTTTCGGACGAAATCGTCTACAAAGGGTTTTCATTCTTTTACATATTTTAACTCAAGACTTTTTTTGCATTCAATATCACCATTCAAAGCACATCATCATCCTTTTCAACCCTTTTCTGACTTCATTTGCTATTTTTCATGCTTTCATGATTTTATTTTGAGCAAGATGACCCTGAAATTGAAGCAAGCAAATGAACTCTGAAATGGTTGAAAATTGGCTGGTATCATAATTTCACCAACGTAGCATGTGCTAAAAAGTTGAGAGGTGTACGGGAAAAACTGGATGCACTTCGTGTACAAACTGGACAATCTCCTTCGATATCAGGGTTTCGGAAAAAACTCGTCTATTACAAAGGATTTCATTTTTTTAACATATTTTAACTCAAAGACTTTTTCGATTCATTCATATGCACATCAAAGCACTCATCACTTTTCAACCTTTTTCTGACTTCATTTGCTATTTTTCATGCATTTCATGATTTTTTTGAGCTAAGATGACCCTGAAATTGAAAAGCATGCAAATGAACTCTGAAATGGTTGAAAATTGGCATGAATCATATTTCACCCACAGTAGCATGTGCTAAAAAGTTGAGAGGGTTACGGCAAAAACTGGATGCACTTCGTGTACAAACTGGACAGTCTCGTTCGAAGTATTAGGGTTCGGACGAAAACTCGTCTATTACAAAGGGATTTCATATTTTTTAAACATATTTTAACTCAAGGCTTTTTTTCAATCAATATGCACCATTCAAAGCGACATCATCACTTTTCAACCCTTTTCTGACTTCATTTGCTATTTTTCATGCATTTCATGATTTATTTTGAGCTAAGATGACCCTGAAATTGAAAAGCACTGCGAATGAACTCTGAAATGGTTGAAAATTGGCATTGTAGGGTAACGCAGTAGAAAAAAAAATTCCGACCTATGCACCAGCCCAGGACCACTATGGAGACTACATACAAGGTTTGATCATTTTCGTTACTGACTCGTAGCGCAGTGGAAGTAGAGTCGATGACGATCGGCGGTGCAGATCCCCGCAGCTAGGATTTACAACCTCCCAACCGCGAGGATGTATACCCTCGTCTTCCCTTCGGACAGCCCTCCGGGAGGACTCACAGAACTTGGACCGTCACTTGGACAGCCCTTCGGGAGGCACTCACGAACAGCCCCTCGGCCACTAAGATCGAAACTACTACCTCTCTACAGAGTTGCACACATACGGTGTCATCTATCCGGCAGGGCTTCGCCGTCTAGAACTAGTTCCCACCGGAACCCAGACAGCTTTTCGGCTCTGCAAAACTATTTTGCGGGGAGGGAGAGAGAAGCCAGATCATGCAATGGCACTTGTATGTGAGAAAGGAGTGAAGGATTGAGCAGCCCCCTCTCCTCCTTATATAGGAAAACCAAGGGGTAGGATGGGCATTCAAGAAATACCAAAATACCCATGAAGGAAACTCTTTCCAAGGGCATAAGAGAGAAACCAAAGGACATGTGGAGCTCCAAGGAGGAGCTCCACATGTGGCCGGCCACCCCCTAGGGGTTCCCCCCCAAGGGGGATCTCATCCATCCACATCACCTTTTAGAAGCCTTTAGCAAAAAGCCCTAAAAGGTGGCTTTCCAAAAAATTACAAAAAGCACTTTCACTATTCACGACGACATTTTTCAGCGTCCGTTCGAACTGAAAATATTTATGTGGGCTTAGAACATTTCCAATACCCACTAAAATAATTTTCAACGCGTTTTGGAACAATTCCAGTTTAGTGATTTCATCTGCGAAAAGCATCTGAAGCGGTTCCGGCAGCCCCGGAACATTTCCGGTTTTTTCTTCCAAAAAATTCCCAGAAGTTTCCAGAATGATTCTGACATCCTCCAAGAATTATCAGGCATGTGCAGAAACCATTTTGACTTAATGGTATCCCCTGAAACAACTTTTCAGTTTCACCGGAACTCATCCGGTGACCTCTCTCTGCGGAACTTTTCCGCTGTCCGAAACTTTTCGGTGTCCGATACTTTTTCGGTGATTTTCTCTCAGACTCCCTGTCTAGTATTCAGCAGATAGATGACCCTTAAGCGTGTGACCCTATAGGTTCGGTGAAGTATAGACATGACACGGAACCCCTTCCGATCAATTATCAACATCGGAGCCGTGGACACCCATATTGACCCCTATACCCACACGAATGAATATTCGAGTGAACCTCCAGTTGCCGTGTGCTATTCATGTTGCTTCGCGATATGTTACAAATACCCGAGGCAAGACATGTTGGCATTCCCGTGGATCAACAACTTGTCCACTATGCTAGTTACCTCGTTACCGGTATTGTTCTCTTTTCTCGTTACCGGGTTCCGGCATCCCCGTGATCAAATCACAAAGTGTCTGGCCAGACGATGATGGATACCTTAACACCGAGAGGGCCCAGAGATATCTCTCCATCGTCGGAGGAGCAAATCCCAATCTTGAGCTATCAAGTTACTTAACATACTTTCCCATGAACCCGTAAGCCGCCGTAATAGCCATCCAGCTACGGATGACGTTTAACAAACCCCAAAGTTCATGAATCAAGCATGAAGAAACTCGATACTCTCATGGTCTGAGGAATCATGCAAACGTTAACCATCTCTGTGTTATTAACCATTAACTTGTGACGAAAGAATCTCATAGCATAACATCAATTTGGGTCGATTCAACACAAATGTTCATCTAACATTGTGCCCTCAAAATTGCTGGCATAGACATGCCCATGATCAGGAAAACAGGACCATCATGCAACACTTGAGCTAGCCTTAGAGGCTAGACTAGGAATACATTTTACCGTTTATTATTCCACACGTGCATATGAGTCTTCCTCCAAGCCTCGTTTTATTTGTAGACTCGAGAACCATAGCAGTTATAGCATGGAACATAAACCTAATTATGAACAGGGAGATAATCAATAACATTTATTATTGCCTCTAGGGCATATCTCCTATAGGCATGGTATCATAATTTCACCCACATAGCATGTGCTAAAAAGTTGAGAGGGTTACGGGAAAAACTGGATGCACTTCATGTAAAAACTAGACATTCTCCTTCGAAGTATCAGGGTTTCGGACGAAAACTCGTCTATTACAAAGGGATTTCAATCTTTTAACATATTTTATCTCAAGCCTTTTTTGTTTTCAATATGCACCATTCAAAGCCACATCATCACTTTCAACCCTTTTCTGACTTCATTTGCTATTTTTCATGCATTTCATGATTTATTTTGAGCTAAGATGACCCTGAAATTGAAAAGCACTTCAAATGAACTCTGAAATGGTTCAAAATTGGCATGGAATCATAATTTCACCCACGTAGCATGTGCTAAAAAGTTGAGAGGGTTACGGCAAAAACTGGACGCACTTCGTTTACAAACTGGACAATCTCGTTCGAAGTATTAGGGTTTCGGACGAAAACTCGTCTATTACAAAGGGATTTCATATTTTTAAAACATATTTTAACTAAAGGCTTTTTTTGCATTCAATATGCACCATTCAAAGCCACATCATCACTTTTCAACCCTTTTCTGACTTCATTTGCTATTTTTCATGCATTTCATGATTTATTTTGAGCTAAGATGACCCAGAAATTGAAAAGCACTGCAAATGAACTCTGAAATGGTTGAAAATTGGCATGGTGTCATAATTTCACCCACATAGCATGTGCTAAAATGTTGAGAGGGTTAAGGGAAAAACTGGATGCACTTCGTGTACAAACTGGACATTCTCCTTCGAAGTATCAGGGTTTCGGACGAAAACTCGTCTATTACAAAGGGATTTCAATCTTTTAACATATTTTATCTCAAGCCTTTTTTTGTTTTCAATATGCACCATTCAAAGCCACATCATCACTTTTCAATCCCTTTTCTGACTTCATTTGCTATTTTTCATGCATTTCATGATTTATTTTGAGCTAAGATGACCCTGAAATTGAAAAGCACTGCAAATGAACTCTGAAATGGTTGAAAATTGGCATGGTATCATAATTTCACCAACGTAGCATGTGCTAAAAAGTAGAGAGGGTTACGGGAAAAACTGGATGCACTTCGTGTACAAATTGGACAATCTCCTTCGAAGTATCACGGGTTCGGACGAAAACTCGTCTATTACAAAGGGATTTCATTTTTTTAACATATTTTAACTCAAGACTTTTTCTGCATTCAATATGCACCATTCAAAGCCACATCATCACTTTTCAACCCTTTTCTGACTTCATTTGCTATTTTTCATGCATTTCATGATTTATTTTGAGCTAAGATGACCCCGAAATTGAAAAGCACTGCAAATGAACTCTGAAATGGTTGAAAATTGCAAAAAACTGATGCACTTCGTGTACAAACTGGACAGTCTCGTTCAAGATATTAGGTTCGGACGAAAACTCGTCTTTACAAAGGGATTTCATATTTTTTAAACATATTTATACTCAAGGCTTTTTTTCAATCAATATGCACCATTCAAAGCGACATCATCACTTTTCAAACCCTTTTCTGACTTCATTTGCTATTTTTCATGCATTTCATGATTTATTTTGAGCTAAGATGACCCTGAAATTGAAAAGCACTGCAATGAACTCTGAAATGGTGTGAAAATTGGCATTGTAGGGTAACGCAGTAGAAAAAAAAATTCCGACCTATGCACCAGCCCAGGACCACTATGGAGACTACATACAAGGTTTGATCATTTTCGTTACTGACTCGTAGCGCGTGGAAGTAGAGTCGATGACGATCGGCGGTGCAGATCCCGCGCAGCTAGGATTTACAACCTCCCAACCGCGAGGATGTATACCCTCGTCTTCCCTTCGGACAGCCCTCCGGGAGGACTCACAGAACTGGACCGTCACGGCAGCCCTTCGGGAGGCACTCACGAACAGCCCCGCGGCACTAAGATCGAAACTACTACCTCTCTACAGAGTTGCACACATACGGTGTCATCTATCCGGCAGGGCTTCGCCGTCTAGAACTAGTTCCCACGGAACCCAGACAGCTTTTCGGCTCTGCAAAACTATTTTGCGGGGAGGGAGAGAGAAGCCAGATCATGCAGTGGCACTTGTATGTGAGAAAGGAGTGAAGGATTGAGCAGCCCCCTCTCCTCCTTATATAGGAAAACCAAGGGGTAGGATGGGCATTCAAGAAATACCAAAATACCCATGAAGGAAACTCTTTCCAAGGGCATAAGAGAGAAACCAAAGGACATGTGGAGCTCCAAGGAGGAGCTCCACATGTGGCCGGCCACCCCCTAGGGGTCCCCCCCAAGGGGGATCTATCCATCCACATACCTTCTAGAAGCCTTTAGCAAAAAGCCCTAAAAGGTGGCTTTCCAAAAAATTACAAAAAGCACTTTCACTATTCACGACGACATTTTTCAGCGTCCGTTCGAACTGAAAATATTTATGTGGGCTTAGAACATTTCCATACCCACTAAAATAATTTTCAACGCGTTTTGGAACAATTCCAGTTTAGTGATTTCATCTGCGAAAAGCATCTGAAGCGGTTCCGGCAGCCCGGAACATTTCCGGTTTTTTCTTCCAGAAAGCTAAGATGACCCTGAAATTGAAAAGCACTGCAAATGAACTCTGAAATGGTTGAAAATTGGCATGGTATCATAATTTCACCCAAGCAGCATGTGCTAAAAAGTTGAGAGGGTTACTGGAAAAACTGGATGCACTTCGTGTACAAACTGGACAATCTCCTTCGAAGTATCACTGTTTCGGACGAAAACTCGTCTATTACAAAGGGATTTCATTTTTTTAATACATTTTAACTCAAGACTTTTTCTGCATTAATATGCACCATTCAAAGCCACATCATTACTTTTCAACCCTTTTCTGACTTCATTTGCTATTTTTCATGCATTTCATGATTTATTTTGAGCTAAGATGACCCAGAAATTGAAAAGCACTGCAACTGAACTCTGAAATGGTTGAAAATTGGCTTGATATCATAATTTCACCCACGTAGCATGTGCTAAAAAGGTGAGAGGGTTACGGGAAAAGCTGGATGCACTTCGTGTACAAACTGGACAATCTCGTTCGAAGTATTAGGGTTTCGGACGAAAACTCGTCTATTACAAAGGGATTTCATTTTTAAAACATATTTTAACTCAAGGCTTTTTTTGCATTCAATATGCACCATTCAAAACAACTTCATCACTTTTCAACCCGTTTCTGACTTCATTTGCTATTTTTCATGCATTTCATGATTTATTTTGAGCTAAGATGACCCTGAAATTGAAATGCACTGCAAATGAACTCAGAAACGGTTGAAAATTGGCATGGTATCATAATTTCACCCGCATAGCATGTTCTAAAAAGTTGAGAGGGTTACGGGAAAAACTGGATGAACTTCGTGTACAAACTAGTCAATCTCCTTCGAAGTATCACGGTTTCGGACAAAAACTCGTCTATTGCAAAGGGTTTTCATTCTTTTGACATATTTTAACTCAAGACTTTTTTTGCATTCAATATGCACCATTCAAAGCGACATCATCACTTTTCAACCCTTTTTTGACTTCATTTGCTATTTTTCATGCATTTCATGATTTATTTTGAGCTAAGATGACCCTGAAATTGAAAAGCACTGCAACTGAACTCTGAAATGGTTTAAAATTGGAATGGTATCATAATTTCACCAACGTAGCATGTGCTAAAAAGTTGAGAGGGTTACGGGACAAACTGGATGCACTTCGTGTACAAACTGGACAATCTCCTTGGAAGTATCAGGGTTTCGGACAAAAACTCGTCTATTACAAAGGGATTTCATTTTTTTAACATATTTTAACTCAAGACTTTTTCAGCATTCAATATGCATCATAAAATGACACATAATCACTTTTAACCCTTTTTCTGACTTCATTTGCTATTTTTCTTGCATTTCATGATTTATTTTGAGCTAAGATGACCCTGAAATTGAAAAGCACTGCAAATGAACTCTGAAATGGTTGAAAATTGGCATGGAATCATAAGTTCACCCACGTAGCATGTGCTAAAAAGTTGAGAGGGTTACGGCAAAAACTGGATGCACTTCGTGTACAAACTGGACAATCTCGTTCGAAGTATTAGTGTTTCGGACGAAAACTCGTCTATTACAAAGGGATTTCATATTTTTTAAACATATTTTAACTCAAGGGTTTTTTTGCATTCAATATGCACCATTCAAAGCGACATCATCACTTTTCAACCCTTTTCTGACTTCATTTGCTATTTTTCATGCATTTCATGATTTATTTTGAGCTAAGATGACCTTAAATTGAAAAGCACTGCAAATGAACTCTGAAATGGTTGAAAATTGGCTTGGTATCATAATTTCACCCACATAGCATGTTCTAAAAAGTTGAGAGGGTTACGGGAAAAACTGGATGCACTTCGTGTACAAACTAGACAATCTCCTTCGAAGTATCAGGGTTTCGGACGAAAACTCGTCTATTACAAAGGGTTTTCATTCTTTTAACATATTTTAACTCAAGACTTTTTTTGCATTCAATATACACCATTCAAAGCCACATCATCACTTTTTAACCCTTTTCTGACTTCATTTGCTATTTTTCATGCATTTCATGATTTATTTTGAGCTAAGATGACCCTGAAATTGAAAAGCACTGCAAATGAACTCTGAAATGGTTGAAAATTGGCATGGTATCATAATTTCACCAACGTAGCATGTGCTAAAAAGTTGAGAGGGTTACGGGAAAAACTGGATGCACTTCGTGTACAAACTGGACAATCTCCTTCGAAGTATCAGGGTTTCGGAAGAAAACTCGTCTATTACAAAGGGATTTCATTTTTTTAACATATTTTAACTCAAGACTTTTTCTGCATTCAATATGCACCATTCAAAGCCACATCATCACTTTTCAACCCTTTTCTGACTTCATTTGCTATTTTTCATGCATTTCATGATTTATTTTGAGCTAAGATGACCCTGAAATTGAAAAGCAGTGCAAATGAACTCTGAAAATGGTTGAAAATTGGCATGGAATCATAATTTCACCCACGTAGCATGTGCTAAAAAGTTGAGAGGGTTACGGCAAAAACTGGATGCACTTCGTGTACAAACTGGACAGTCTCGTTCAAAGTATTAGGGTTCGGACGAAAACTCGTCTATTACAAAGGGATTTCATATTTTTTAAACATATTTTAACTCAAGGCTTTTTTTCAATCAATATGCACCATTCAAAGCGACATCATCACTTTTCAACCCTTTTCTGACTTCATTTGCTATTTTTCATGCATTTCATGATTTATTTTGAGCTAAGATGACCCTGAAATTGAAAAGCACTGCAAATGAACTCTGAAATGGTTGAAAATTGGCATTGTAGGGTAACGCAGTAGAAAAAAAAATTCCGACCTATGCACCAGCCCAGGACCACTATGGAGACTACATACAAGGTTTGATCATTTTCGTTACTGACTCGTAGCGCAGTGGAAGTAGAGTCGATGACGATCGGCGGTGCAGATCCCCGCAGCTAGGATTTACAACCTCCCAACCGCGAGGATGTATACCCTCGTCTTCCCTTCGGACAGCCCTCCGGGAGGACTCACAGAACTTGGACCGTCACTTGGACAGCCCTTCGGGAGGCACTCACGAACAGCCCCTCGGGCACTAAGATCGAAACTACTACCTCTCTACAGAGTTGCACACATACGGTGTCATCTATCCGGCAGGGCTTCGCCGTCTAGAACTAGTTCCCACCGGAACCCAGACAGCTTTTCGGCTCTGCAAAACTATTTTGCGGGGAGGGAGAGAGAAGCCAGATCATGCAGTGGCACTTGTATGTGAGAAAGGAGTGAAGGATTGAGCAGCCCCCTCTCCTCCTTATATAGGAAAACCAAGGGGTAGGATGGGCATTCAAGAAATACCAAAATACCCATGAAGGAAACTCTTTCCAAGGGCATAAGAGAGAAACCAAAGGACATGTGGAGCTCCAAGGAGGAGCTCCACATGTGGCCGGCCACCCCCTAGGGGTCCCCCCCCAAGGGGGATCTCATCCATCCACATCACCTTCTAGAAGCCTTTAGCAAAAAGCCCTAAAAGGTGGCTTTCCAAAAAATTACAAAAAGCACTTTCACTATTCACGACGACATTTTTCAGCGTCCGTTCGAACTGAAAATATTTATGTGGGCTTAGAACATTTCCAGTACCCACTAAAATAATTTTCAACGCGTTTTGGAACAATTCCAGTTTAGTGATTTCATCTGCGAAAAGCATCTGAAGCGGTTCCGGCAGCCCCGGAACATTTCCGGTTTTTTCTTCCAGAAAATTCCCAGAAGTTTCCAGAATGATTCTGACAACCTCCAAGAATTATCAGGCATGTGCAGAAACCATTTTGACTTAATGGTATCCCCTGAAACAACTTTTCAGTTTCACCGGAACTCATCCGGTGACCTCTCTCTGCGGAACTTTTCCGCTGTCCGAAACTTTTCGGTGTCCGATACTTTTTCGGTGATTTTCTCTCAGACTCCCTGTCTAGTATTCAGCAGATAGATGACCCTTAAGCGTGTGACCCTATAGGTTCGGTGAAGTATAGACATGACACGGAACCCCTTCCGATCAATTATCAACATCGGAGCCGTGGACACCCATATTGACCCCTATACCCACACGAATGAATATTCGAGTGAACCTCCAGTTGCCGTGTGCTATTCATGTTGCTTCGCGATATGTTACAAATACCCGAGGCAAGACATGTTGGCATTCCCGTGGATCAACAACTTGTCCACTATGCTAGTTACCTCGTTACCGGTATTGTTCTCTTTTCTCGTTACCGGGTTCCGGCATCCCCGTGATCAAATCACAAAGTGTCTGGCCAGACGATGATGGATACCTTAACACCGAGAGGGCCCAGAGATATCTCTCCATCGTCGGAGGAGCAAATCCCAATCTTGAGCTATCAAGTTACTTAACATACTTTCCCATGAACCCGTAAGCCGCCGTAATAGCCATCCAGCTACGGATGACGTTTAACAAACCCCAAAGTTCATGAATCAAGCATGAAGAAACTCGATACTCTCATGGTCTGAGGAACATAATTGGTTTTTTCCAGGCTATAACTCTATGGTCTCGAGTCTACAAATAAAACGAGGCTTGGAGGAAACTCTATGCACTGTATAATACGGTAAAATGTATTCCTAGTCTAGCCTCTAAGCTAGCTCAAGTGTTGCATGATGGTCCGTTTTCCTGATCATGGGCATGTCTATGCCAGCAATTTTGAGGGCACAAGTTAGATGAACATTTGTGTTGAATCGACCCAATTGATGTTATGCTATGAGATTCTTTCGTCACAAGTTAATGGTTAATAACACAGAGGTTAACGTTTGCATGATTCCTCAGACCATGAGAGTATCGAGTTTCTTCATGCTTGATTCATGAACTTTGGGTTGTTAACGTCATCCGTAGCTGGATGGCTATTACGGCGGCTTACGGGTTCATGGGAAAGTATGTTAAGTAACTTGATAGCTCAAGATTGGGATTTGCTCCTCCGACGATGGAGAGATATCTCTGGGCCCTCTCGGTGTTAAGGTATCCATCATCGTCTGGCCAGACACTTTGTGATTTGATCACGGGGATGCCGGAACCCGGTAACGAGAAAAGAGAACAATACCGTAACGGGTAACTAGCATAGTGGACATTTTGATCCACGGGAATGCCAACATGTCTTGCCTCGGGTATTTGTAACATATCCAGCAAACAATGAATAGCACACACGCAACTGGAGGTTCACTCGAATATTCATTCGTGTGGATAGGGGTCAACTATGGGTGTCCACGGCTCCGATGTTGATAATTGAGCGAAGGGTTCCGTTCATGTCTATACTTCACCGAACCTATAGGGTCACACGCTTAGGGTCATCTATCTGCTGAATACTAGACAGGAGTCTGAGAGAAAATCACCGAAAAAGTATCGGACACCGAAAAGTTTCGGACAGCGGAAAAGTTCCGCAGAGAGAGGTCACCGGATGAGTTCCGGTGAAACTGAAAAGTTGTTTCAGGGGATACCATTAAGTCAAAATGGTTTCTGCACATGCCTGATAATTCTTGGAGGTTGTCAGAATCATTCTGGAAACTTCTGGGAATTTCTGGAAGAAAAAACCGGAAATGTTCGGGGCTGCCGGAACCGCTTCAGATGCTTTTCGCAGATGAAATCACTAAACTGGAATTGTTCCAAAACGCGTTTGAAAATTATTTTAGTGGGTACTGGAAATGTTCTAAGCCCACATAAATTTTCAGTTCGAACGGACGCTGAAATGTCGTCGTGAATAGTGAAATGCTTTTTGTAATTTTTTGGAAAGCCACCTTTTAGGGCTTTTTGCTAAAGGCTTCTAGAAGGTGATGTGGATGGATGAGATCCCCCTTGGGGGGGGACCCCTAGGGGGTGGCCGGCCACGTGGAGCTCCTCCTTGGAGCTCCACATGTCCTTTGTTCTCTCTTATGCCCTTGGAAAGAGTTTCCTTCATGGGTATTTTGGTATTTCTTGAATGCCCATCCTACCCCTTGTTTTTCCTATATAAGAGGAGAGGGGGCTGCTCAATCCTTCACTCCTTTCTCACATACAAGTGCCACTGCATGATCTGTTTCTCTCTCCCTCCCCGCAAAATAGTTTTGCAGAGCCGAAAAGCTGTCTGGGTTCCGGTGGGAACTAGTTCTAGACGGCGAAGCCCTGCCGGATAGATGACACCGTATGTGTGCAACTCTGTAAGAGGTAGTAGTTTCGATCTTAGTGCCCGAGGGCGTGTCGTGAGTGCCTCCCGAAGGCTGTCCAAGTGACGGTCCAAGTTCTGTGAGTCCTCCCGAGGGCTGTCCGAAGGGAAGACGAGGGTATACATCCTCGCGGTTGGGAGGTTGTAAATCCTAGCTGCGGGGATCTGCACCGCCGATCGTCATCGACTCTACTTCCACTGCGCTACGAGTCAGTACGAAAATGATCAACACTTGATGTAGTCTCCATAGTGGTCCTGGGCTGGTGCATAGGTCGGAATTTTTTTTTCTACTGCGTTACCCTACTGCCAATTTTCAACCATTTCAGAGTTCATTTGCAGTGCTTTTCAATTCTCAGGGTCATCTTAGCTCAAAATAAATCATGAAATGCATGAAAAATAGCAAATGAAGTCAGAAAAGGTTAAAATTGATGATGTCGCTTTGAATGGTGCATATTGATTGAAAAAAAGCCTTGAGTTAAAATATGTTTAAAAATATGAAATCCCTTTGTAATAGACGAGTTTTCGTCCGAACACCTAATACTTTGAACGAGACTGTCCAGTTTGTACACGAAGTGCATCCAGTTTTTGCCGTAACCCTCTCAACTTTTTAGCACATGCTACGTGGGTGAAATTATGATTCCATGCCAATTTTCAACCATTTTCAGAGTTCATTTGCACTGCTTTTCAATTTCAGGGTCATCTTAGCTCAAAATAAATCATGAAATGCATGAAAAATAGCAAATGAAGTCAGAAAAGGGTTGAAAAGTGATGATGTGGCTTTGAATGGTGCATATTGAATGCGAAAAAGTCTTGAGTTAAAATATGTTAAAAAATGAAATCCCTTTGTAATAGACGAGTTTTCTTCCGAAACCCTGATACTTCGAAGGAATGTCCAGTTTGTACACGAAGTGCATCCATTTTTCCCGTAACCCTCTCAACTTTTTAGCACATGCTACGTTGGTGAAATTATGATACCATGCAATTTCAACCATTTCAGAGTTCATTTGCAGTGCTTTTCAATTTCAGGGTCATCTTAGCTCAAATAAATCATGAAATGCATGAAAATAGCAAATGAAGTCAGAAAAGGGTTTAAAAAGTGATGATGTGGCTTTGAATGGTGTATATTGAATGCAAAAAAATCTTGAGTTAAAATATGTTAAAAGAATGAAAACCCTTTGTAATAGACGAGTTTTCGTCCGAAACCCTGATACTTCGAAGGAGATTGTCTAGTTTGTACACGAAGTGCATCCAGTTTTTCCCGTAACCCTCTCAACTTTTTAGAACATGCTATGTGGGTGAAATTATGATACCAAGCCATTTTCAACCATTTCAGAGTTCATTTGCAGTGCTTTTCAATTTAAGGTCATCTTAGCTCAAAATAAATCATGAAATGCAAAATAGCAAATGAAGTCAGAAAGGGTTGAAAAGTGATGATGTCGCTTTGAATGGTGCATATTGAATGCAAAAAAAACCCTTGATTAAAATATGTTTAAAAAATATGAAATCCCTTTGTAATAGACGAGTTTTCGTCCGAAACACTAATACTTCGAACGAGATTTCCAGTTTGTACACGAAGTGCATCCAGTTTTTGCCGTAACCCTCTCAACTTTTTAGCACATGCTACGTGGGTGAACTTATGATTCCATGCCAATTTTCAACCATTTCAGAGTCATTTGCAGTGCTTTTCAATTTCAGGGTCATCTTAGCTCAAAATAAATCATGAAATGCAAGAAAAATAGCAAATGAAGTCAGAAAAAGGGTTAAAAATGATTATGTGTCATTTTATGATGCATATTGAATGCTGAAAAAGTCTTGAGTTAAATATGTTAAAAAAATGAAATCCCTTGTAATAGACGAGTTTTTGTCCGAAACCCTGATACTTCCAAGGAGATTGTCCAGTTTGTACACGAAGTGCATCCAGTTTGTCCCGTAACCCTCTCAACTTTTTAGCACATGCTACGTTGGTGAAATTATGATACATTCCAATTTTAAACCATTTCAGAGTTCAGTTGCAGTGCTTTTCAATTTCAGGGTATCTTAGCTCAAAATAAATCATGAAATGCATGAAAAATAGCAAATGAAGTCAAAAAAGGGTTGAAAAGTGATGATGTCGCTTTGAATGGTGCATATTGAATGCAAAAAAGTCTTGAGGTTAAAATATGTCAAAAGAATAAAACCCTTTGCAATAGACGAGTTTTTGTCCGAAACCGGGATACTTCGAAGGAGATTGACTAGTTTGTACACGAAGTTCATCCAGTTTTTCCCGTAACCTCTCAACTTTTTAGAACATCTATGCGGGTGAAATTATGATACCATGCCAATTTTCAACGTTTCTGAGTTCATTTGCAGTGCATTTCAATTTCGGGTCATCTTAGCTCAAAATAAATCATGAAATGCATGAAAAATAGCAAATGAAGTCAGAAACGGGTTGAAAAGTGATGAAGTTGTTTGAATGGTGCATATTGAATGCAAAAAAAGCCTTGAGTTAAAATATGTTTTAAAATGAAATCCCTTTGTAATAGACGAGTTTTCGTCCGAAACCCTAATACTTCGAACGAGATTGTCCAGTTTGTACACGAAGTGCATCCAGCTTTTCCCGTAACCCTCTCTACCTTTTTAGCACATGCTACTGGGTGAAATTAGATATCAAGCCAATTTTCAACCATTTCAAGTTCAGTTGCAGTGCTTTTCAATTTCTGGTCATCTTAGCTCAAAATAAATCATGAAATGCATGAAAAATAGCAAATGAAGTCAGAAAAGGGTGTAAAAGTAATGATGTGGCTTTGAATGGTGCATATTAATGCAGAAAAAGTCTTGAGTTAAATGTATTAAAAAATGAAATCCCTTTGTAATAGACGAGTTTTCGTCCGAAACAGTGATACTTCGAAGGAGATTGTCCAGTTTGTACACGAAGTGCATCCAGTTTTTCCAGTAACCCTCTCAACTTTTTAGCACATGCTGCTTGGGTGAAATTATGATACCATGCCAATTTCAACCATTTCAGAGTTCATTGCAGTGCTTTCAATTTCGGGGTCATCTTAGCTCAAAATAAATCTGAAATGCATGAAAAATAGCAAATGAAGTCAGAAAAGGGTTGAAAATGATGATGTGGCTTTGAATGGTGCATTTGAATGCAGAAAAAGTCTTGAGTTAAAATATGTTAAAAAAATGAAATCCCTTGTAATAGACGAGTTTTCGTCCGAACCCGTGATACTTCGAAGGAGATTGTCCAATTTGTACACGAAGTGCATCCAGTTTTTCCGTAACCCTCTCTACTTTTTAGCACATCTACGTTGGTGAAATTATGATACCATGCCAATTTTCAACACATTTCAGAGTTCATTGCAGTGCTTTTCAATTTCAGGGTCATCTTAGCTCAAAATAAATCATGAAATGCATGAAAAATAGCAAATGAAGTCAGAAAGATTGAAAAGTGATGATGTGGCTTTGAATGGTGCATATGAAAACAAAAAAAGGCTTGAGATAAAATATGTTAAAAGATTGAAATCCCTTTGTAATAGACGAGTTTTTCGTCCGAAACCCTGATACTTCGAAGGAGAATGTCCAGTTTGTACACGAATGCATCCAGTTTTTCCCTTAACCCTCTCAAACATTTTAGCACATGCTATGTGGGTGAAATTATGACACATGCCAATTTTCAACCATTTCAAGTTCATTTGCAGTGCTTTTCAATTTCTGGGTCATCTTAGCTCAAAATAAATCATGAAATGCATGAAAAATAGCAAATGAAGTCAGAAAGGGTTGAAAAGTGATGATGTGGCTTTGAATGGTGCATATTGAATGCAAAAAAAAGCCTTTAGTTAAAATATTTTAAAAATATGAAATCCCTTTGTAATAGACGAGTTTTCGTCCGAAACCCAATACTTCGAACGAGATGTCCAGTTTGTAAACGAAGTGCTCCAGTTTTGCCGTAACCCTCTCAACTTTTAGCACATGCTACGTGGGTGAAATTATATTCCATGCCATTTTGAACCATTTCAGAGTTCATTGAAGTGCTTTTCAATTTCAGGGTCATCTTAGCTCAAAATAAATCATGAAATGCATGAAAAATAGCAAATGAAGTCAGAAAAGGGTTGAAAGTGATGATGTGGCTTTGAATGGTGCATATTGAAAACAAAAAAGGCTTGAGATAAAATATGTTAAAAGATTGAAATCCCTTTGTAATAGACGAGTTTTCGTCCGAAACCCTGATACTTCGAAGGAGAATGTCTAGTTTTTACATGAAGTGCATCCAGTTTTTCCGCGTACCCTCTCACACTTTTAGCACATGCTATGTGGGTGAAATTATGATACCATGCCTATAGGAGATATGCCCTAGAGGCAATAATAAATGTTATTGATTATCTCCCTGTTCATAATTAGGTTTATGTTCCATGCTATAACTGCTATGGTTCTCAGTCTACAAATAAAACGAGCTTGGAGGAAGACTCATATGCACGTGTGGAATAATAAACGGTAAAATGTATTCCTAGTCTAGCCTCTAAGACTAGCTCAAGTGTTGCATGATGGTCCTATTTTCCTGATCATGGGCATGTCTATCAGCAATTTTGAGGGCACAATGTTAGAAGAACATTTGTGTTGAATCGACCCAAATTGATGTTATGCTATGAGATTCTTTCGTCACAAGTTAATGGTTAATAACACAGAGATGGTTAACGTTTGCATGA
>CM022299.1:596772966-596811233 GCA_011799875.1 Thinopyrum elongatum | reverse complement strand
TTTTTAACATACTTTAACTCAAGACTTTTTCACTGCATTCAATAGCACCATTCAAAGCCACATCATCATCTTTTCAACCCTTTTCTGACTTCATTGCTATTTTTCATGCATTTCTGATTTATTTTGAGCTAAGATGACCCTGAAATTGAAAGCACTGCAATGAACTCTGAAATGGTTGAAATTGGCATGGTATCATAATTTCACCCAAGGCAGCATGTGCAAAAGTTGAGAGGGTTACTACTGGAAAACTGATGCACTTCGTGTACACCGGACAATCTCCTTCGAATATACACTGTTTCGCACGAAAACTCGTCTATTACAAAGGGATTTCATTTTTTTAATACATTTTAACTCAAGACTTTTTCTGCATTAATTGCACCATTCAAAGCCACATCATTACTTTTCAACCCTTTCTGACTTCATTTGCTATTTTTCATGGCATTTCAAGATTTATTTTGATGCTAAGATGACCTAGAAATTGAAAAGCACTCAACTGAACTCTGAAATGTGGTTGAAATTGGCTGATATCATAATTTCACATCACACCCCACGTAGCATGTGCTAAAAAGGTGAGAGGGTTACGGAAAAGTCTGTTCACTTCGTGTACAAGCTGGACAATCTCGTTCGAAGTATTAGGGTTTCGGCGAAAACTCGTCTATTACAAAGGGATTTCATTTTTAAAACATATTTTAACTCAAGGCTTTTTCTGCATTCATATGCACCATTCAAAACAACATCATCACTTTTCAACCCGTTTCTTCTGACTTCATTTGCTTTTTTCATGCATTTCATTCATGATTATTTTGAGCTAAGATGACCCTGAAATTGAACACTGCAAATGAACTCTGAAAATGGTTGAAAATTGGCTTGGTATCATAATTTCACCCCATAGCATGTTCTAAAAAAGTTGAGAGGGTTACGTGGGAAAAACGGATGCACTTCGTGTACAAACTAGTCAATCTCCTTCGAAGTATCACGGTTTTTCGGACGAAAACTCTTCTATCGCAAAGGTTTTCATTCTTTTGACATATTTTAACTCAGACTTTTTTTTTGCATTCAATTCACCCATTCAAAGCCACATCATCACTTTTCAACCCTTTTTTTTGACTTCATTTGCTATTTTTCATGCATTTCATGATTTATTTTGAGCTAAGATGACCCTGAATTGAAAAGCACTGCAACTGAACTCTGAAATGGTTTTAAAATTGAATGTATCATATTTCACACAACGTAGCATGTGCTAAAAGTTGAGAGGGTTACGGAAAAACTGGATGCACTTCGTGTACAAACTGGACAATCTCCTACGAAGTTCAGGGTTTCGACGAGAAACTCGTCTATTACAAAGGGATTCTCATTTTTTATAAACATATTTTTAACTCAAGACTTTTCTGCATTCAATATGCACCATTCAAAGCCACATCATCACTTTTCACCCTTTCCTGACTTCATTTGCTATTTTTCATGCATTCATGATTTATTTTGAACTAGAGGACCCTGAAATTGAAAAGCACTATAAATGAACTCTGAATGGTTGAAAATTGGCATGGAATCATATTTCACACCCACGTAGCATGTGCTAAAAGTTGAGAGGTTCGGGAAAAACTGGATGCACTTCGTGTACAACTGGAACAATCTCGTTCGAAGTATTAGGGTTTCGGACGAAAACTCGTCTATTCAAAAGGGTTTTAAATTTTTAAACATATTTTAACTCAAGAGTTTTTTGCATTCATATGCCCATTCATGCGACATCATCACTTTTCAACCCTTTTTCTGACTTCATTTGCTATTTTTCATGCATTCATGATTTATTTTGAGCTAAGATGACCCTGAAATTGAAAGCACTGCAAATGAACTCTAAAATGGTTGAAAATTGGCATGGTATCATAATTTCACACACATAGCATGTGCTAAAAAGTTGACAGGTTACGGGAAAAACTGGATGCACTTCGTGTACAACTGGACATTCTCCTTCGAAGTATCAGGTTTCGGACGAAAACTCGTCTATTACAAAGGGATTACAATCTTTTAACATATTTTATCTCAAGCCTTTTTTTGTTTTCAATATGCACCATTCAAGCCACATCATCACTTTTCAATCCTTTTCTGACTTCATTTGCTATTTTTCATGCATTTCATGGTTTATTTTGAGCTAAAATGACCCTGAATTTGAAAGCACTGCAAATGACCTCTGAAATGGTTGAAAATTGGCATGGTATCATAATTTCACCAACGTAGCATGTGGCTAAAAAGTTGAAGAGGGTTACGGGAAAAACTGGATGCACTTTGTGTACAAACTGGACAATCTCCTTCGAAGTATCAGGGTTTCGGACGAAAACTCGTCTATTACAAAGGGATTTCATTTTTTAAAAACATATTTTAACTCAGACTTTTTCTGCATTCAATGCACCATTCAAAGCCACATCATCACTTTTCAACCCTTTCCTGACTTCATTTTTGCTATTTTTCAATGCATTTCATGATTTATTTTGTACTAAGATGACCCTGAAATTGAAAGCACTGTAAATGAACTCTGAAATGGTTGAAAATTGGCATGGAATCATAATTTCACCCACGTAGCATGTGCTAAAAAGTTGAGAGGGTTCGGGAAAACTGGATGCCCTTCGTGTACGAACTGGACACTCGTCGTTCGAAGTATTAGGTTTCGGACGAAAACTCCATCTATTACAAAGGGTTTCAATTTTTAAAACATATTTTAACTCAAGGCTTTTTTTGCATTCAATATGCACCATTCAAAGCGCATCATCACTTTTCAACCCTTTTCTGACTTCATTTGCTATTTTTCATGCATTTCATGATTTATTTTGAGCTAAGATGACCCTGAAATTGAAAAGCACTGCAAATGAACTCTGAAATGGTTGAAAATTGGCATGGTATCATAATTTCACACACATAGCATGTGCTAAAAAGTTGAGAGGGTTACCGGAAAAACTGGATGCACTTCGTGTACAAACTGGACATTCTCCTTCGAGGTATCACGGTTTCGGACGAAAACTCGTCTATCGCAAAGGGTTTTCATTCTTTTGACATATTTTATCTCAAGACTTTTTTTGCATTCAATATGCACCATTCAAAGCCACATCATCACTTTTCAACCCTTTTTTGACTTCATTTGCTATTTTTCATGCATTTCATGATTTATTTTGAGCTAAAGATGACCCTGAAATTGAAAAGCACTGCAACTGAACTCTGAAATGGTTTAAAATTGGAATGGTATCATAATTTCACCAACGTTCATGTGCTAAAAAGTTGAGAGGGTTACGGGAAAAACTGGATGCACTTCGTGTACAAACTGGACAATCTCCTACGAATTATCAGGGTTTCGGACGAAAACTCGTCTATTACAAAGGGATTTCATTTTTTAACATATTTTAACTCAAGACTTTTTCGCATTCAATATGCACCATTCAAAGCCACATCATCACTTTTCAACCCTTTCCTGACTTCATTTGCTATTTTTCATGCTTTCAGATTTATTTTGAACTAAGATGACCCTGAAATTGAAAAGCACTATAAATGAACTCTGAAATGGTTGAAAATTGGCATGGAATCATAATTCATCCCCTAGCATGTGCTAAAAAGTTGAGAGGGTTACGGGAAAAACTGGATGCACTTCGTGTACGAACTGGACAATCTCGTTCGAAGTATTAGGTTTTCGGACGAAAACTCGTCTATTACAAAGGGTTTTAAATTTTTTAAACATATTTTAACTCAAGGCTTTTTTTGCATTCAATATGCACCATTCAATGCGACATCATCACTTTTCAACCCTTTTCTGACTTCATTTGCTATTTTTCATGCATTTCATGATTTATTTTGAGCTAAGATGACCCTGATTGAAAAGCCTGCAAATGAACTCTAAAATGGTTGAAAATTGGCATGGTATCATAATTTCACACACATAGCATGTGCTAAAATTTGACAGGGTTCGGGAAAAACGGATGCACTTCGTGTAACAAACTGGACATTCTCCTTCGAAGTATCAGGGTTTCGGACGAAAACTCGTCTATTACAAGGGATTACAATCTTTTAACATATTTTATCTCAAGCCTTTTTTTGTTTCAATATGCACCATTCAAGCCACTCATCACTTTTCAATCCTTTTCTGACTTCATTTGCTATTTTTCATGCATTTCATGGTTATTTTGAGCTAAAATGACCCTGAATTTGAAAAGCACTGCAAATGAACTCTGAAATGGTTGAAAATGCATGGTATCATAATTTCATCACCAACGTAGCATGTGCTAAAAGTTGAGAGGGTTACGGGAAAAACTGGATGCACTTTGTTACAAACTGGACAATCTCCTTCGAAGTATCAGGTTTCGGACGAAAACTCGTCTATTACAAAGGGATTTCATTTTTTTAAACATATTTTAACTCAAGACTTTTTCTGCATTCAATATGCACCATTCAAGCCACATCATCACTTTTCAACCCTTTCCTGACTTCATTGCTATTTTTCATGCTTTCATGATTTATTTTGTACTAGATGACCCTGAAATTGAAAAGCACTGTAAATGAACTCTGAAATGTTAAAATGGCATGGAATCATAATTTCACCCACACGTAGCATGTGCTAAAAAGTTGAGAGGGTTACGGGAAAAACGGATGCACTTCGTGTACGAACTGGACATCCTCGTTCGAAGTATTAGGGTTTCGGACGAAAACTCTCTATTACAAAGGGTTTCAAATTTTTAAAACATATTTTAACCTCAAGGCTTTTTTTTTGCATTCAATATGCACCATTCCAAATGCGACATCATCACTTTTCAACCCTTTTCTGACTTCATTGCTTATTTTCATGCATTTCATGATTTATTTGAGCTAAGATGACCCTGAAATTGAAAAGCACTGCAAATGAACTCTAAAATGGTTGAAATTGGCATGGTATCATAATTTTCACACACATAGCATGTGCTAAAAGTTGAGAGGGTTCCAAAAACTGGATGCACTTCGTGTACAAACTGGACATTCTCCTTCGAGGTATCAGGGTTTCGGACGAAAACTCGTCTATTACAAAGGGATTACAATCTTTTAACATATTTTATCTCAAGACTTTTTTTGCATTCAATATGCACCATTCAAAGCCACATCATCACTTTTCAACCCTTTTTTGACTTCATTTGCTATTTTTCATGCATTTCATGATTTATTTAGCTAAGTAAGAACGAAATTGAAAAGCACTGCAACTGAACTCTGAAATGGTTAAAATTGAATGGTATCATAATTTCACCACCACGTAGCATGTGCTAAAAGTTGAGAGGTTACGGAAAAACTGGATGCACTTCGTGTACAAACTGGACAATCCCTACGAAGTATCAGGTTTCGGACGAAAACTCGTCTATTACAAAGGGATTTTCATTTTTTAAACATATTTTAACTCAAGACTTTTCTGTGCATTCAATATGCACCATCAAAGCCACATCACATCATCTTTTCAACCCTTTCCTGACTTCATTTGCTATTTTTCATGCATTTCATGATTTATTTTGAACTAAGATGACCCTGAAATTGAAAAGCACTAAAAGACCTCTGAAATGGTTGAAAATTGGCATGGAATCATAATTTCACACACCACGTAGCATGTGCTAAAAGTTGAGAGGGTTACGGGAAAAACTGGATGCACTTCGTGTACGAACTGGACAATCTCGTTCGAAGTATTAGGGTTTCGGACGAAAACTCGTCTATTACAAAGGTTTTAAATTTTTAAAACATATTTTAACTCAGCTTTTTTGGCATTCAATATGCACCATTCAAAGCGACATCATCACTTTTCAAACCCTTTCTGACTTCATTTGCTATTTTTCATGCTTTCATGATTTATTTTGAGCTAAGATGACCCTGAAATTGAAAAGCACTGCAAATGAACTCTAAAATGGTTGAAAATTGGCATGGTATCATAATTTCACACACATAGCATGTGCTAAAAGTTGACAGGGTTACGGGAAAAACTGGATGCACTTCGTGTACAAACTGGACATTCTCCTTCGAGTATCAGGTTTTCGGACGAAAACTCGTCTATTACAAAGGGATTACATCTTTAACAATTTTATCTCAAGCCTTTTTTTGTTTTCATATGCACCATTCAAAGCCACATCATCACTTTTCAATCCTTTTCCTGACTTTCATTTGCTATTTTTCATGCATTTCATGGTTTATTTTGAGCTAAAATGACCCTGAATTTGAAAAGCACTGCAAATGAACTCTGATGGTTGAAAATTGGCATGGTATCATAATTTCACCAACGTAGCATGTGCTAAAAGTTGAGAGGGTTACGGGAAAAACTGGATGCACTTTGTGTACAAACTGGACAATCTCCTTCGAAGTATCAGGGTTTCGGACGAAAACTCGTCTATTACAAAGGGATTTCCTTTTTAACATATTTTAACTCAAGACTTTTCTTGCATTCAATATGCACCATTCAACCACATCATCACTTTTTCAAACAACCCTGTCCTGACTTCATTTGCTATTTTCAATGCATTTCATGATTTATTTTGTACTAAGATGACCCTGAAATTGAAAAGCACTGTAAATGAACTCTGAAATGGTTGAAAATTGGCATGGAATCATAATTTCACACACCACTAGCATGTGCTAAAAAAGTTGAGAGGGTTACGGGAAAAACTGGATGCACTTCGTGTACGAACTGGACAATCTCGTTCGAAGTATTAGGGTTTCGGACGAAAACTCATCTATTACCAAAGGGTTTCAAATTTTAAAACATATTTTAACTCAGGCTTTTTTTGGCATTCAATATGCACCATTCAAAGCGACATCATCACTTTCAACCCTTTTCTGACTTCATTTGCTATTTTTCATGCATTTCATGATTTATTTTGAGCTAAGATGACCCTGAAATTGAAAAGCACTGCAATGAACTCTAAAATGGTTGAAATTGGCATGGTATCATAATTTCACACACATAGCATGTGCAAAAAGTTGAGAGGGTTACCGGAAAAACTGGATGCACTTCGTGTACAAACTGGACATTCCCTTCGAGGTATCAGGGTTTCGGACGAAAACTCGTCTATTACAAAGGGATTACAATCTTTTAACATATTTTATCTCAGCCTTTTTTTGTTTCAATATGCACCATTCAAAGCCACATCATCACTTTTCAATCCTTTTCTGACTTCATTTGCTATTTTTCGAGCATTTCATGGTTTATTTGAGCTAAAATGACCCTGAATTTGAATAGCACTGCAAATGAACTCTGAAATGTTGAAAATTGGCATGGTATCATAATTTCCACCAACGTAGCGTGTGCTAAAAATTTGAGAGGGTTACGGAAAAACTGGATGCATTCGTGTACAAACTGGAATCTCCTTCGAAGCATCAGGGTTTCGGACGAAAACTCGTCTATTACAAAGGGATTTCATTTTTTAACATATTTTAACTCAAGACTTTTTCTCATTCAATATGCACCATTCAAAGCCACATCATCACTTTTCAACCCTTTCCTGACTTCATTTGCTATTTTTCATGCATTTCATGATTTATTTTGAACTAAGATGACCCTGAAATTGAAAAGCACTATAAATGAACTCTGAAATGGTTGAAAATTGGCATGGAATCATAATTTCATCCCACGTAGCATGTGCTAAAAAGTTGAGAGGGTTACGGGAAAAACTGGATGGCACTTCGTGTACGAACTGGACAATCTCGTTCGAGTATAGGGTTTCGGACGAAAACTCGTCTATTACAAAGGGTTTCAAATTTTTAAAACATATTTTAACTCAAGGCTTTTTTGTCATTCAATATGCACCATTCAAAGCGACATCATCACTTTTCAACCCTTTTCTGACTTCATTTGCTATTTTTCATGCATTTCATGATTTATTTTGAGCTAAGATGACCCTGAAATTGAAAAGCCTGCAAATGAACTCTAAAATGGTTGAAAATTGGCATGGTATCATATTTCATCACACATAGCATGTGCTAAAAAGTTGACAGGGTTACGGGAAAAACTGGATGCACTTCGTGTACAAACTGGACATTCTCCTTCGAAGTATCGGGTTTCGGACGAAAACTCGTCTATTACAAAGGGATTACAATCTTTTAACATATTTTATTCTCAGCTTTTTGTTGTTTTCAATATGCACCATTCAAGCCACATCACATCACTTTTCAATCCTTTTCTGACTTTATTTGCTATTTTTCATGCATTTCATGGTTTTTTTGAGCTAAAATGACCCTGAATTTGAAAAGCACTGCAAATGAACTCTTAAATGGTGAAAATTGCATGGTATCAAATTTCACCAAGTACACATGTGCTAAAAGTTGAGAGGGTTACGGGAAAAACTGGATGCACTTTGTGTACAAACTGGACAATCTCCTTCGAAGTATCAGGGTTTCGGACAAAACTCGTCTATTACAAAGGGATTTCATTTTTTTAACATATTTTAACTCAAGACTTTTTCTGCATTCAATATGCACATTCAAAGCCACATCATCACTTTTCAAACCCTTTCCTGCCTTCATTTGCTATTTTTCATGCATTTCTGATTTATTTTGTACTAAGATGACCCCGAATTGAAAGCACTGTAAATGAATCTGAAATGGTTGAAATTGGCATGGAATCATAATTTCACCCACGTAGCATGTGCTAAAAAGTTGAGAGGGTTACGGAAAAAACTGGATGCACTTCGTGTACGAACTGGACAATCTCGTTTGGAAGTATTAGGGTTTCGGACGAAAACTCATCTATTACAAAGGGTTTCAAATTTTTAAAACATATTTTAACTCAAGGCTTTTTTTTGCATTCAATATGCACCATTCAAGCGACATCACTTTTCAACCCTTTTCTGACTTCATTTGCTATTTTTCACATGCATTTCATGATTATTTTGAGCTAAGATTGACCCTGAAATTGAAAAGCACTGCAAATGAACCAAAAAAATGGTTGAAAATTGCATGGTATCATAATTTCACACACACACTAGCATGTGCTAAAAAGTTGAGAGGGTTACCGGAAAAACTGGATGCACTTCGTGTACAAACTAGACATTCTCCTTCGAGTATCAGGGTTTCGACGAAAACTCGTCTATTACAAAGGGATTACAATCTTTTAACATATTTTTATCTCAAGCCTTTTTTTTGTTTTCAATATGCACCATTCAAAGCCACATCATCATACTTTCAATCCTTTTCTGACTTCATTTGCTATTTTCATCAAGCATTTCATGGTTTATTTTGAGCTAAATGACCCTGAATTTGAATAGCACTGCAAATGAACTCTGAAATGGTTGAAAATTGGCATGGTATCATAATTTCACCACACGTAGCATGTGCTAAAAATTTTGAGGGTTACGGGAAAAACTGGATGCACTTCGTGTACAAACTGGACAATCTCCTTCGAAGCATCAGGGTTTCGGACAAAACTCGTCTATTACAAAGGATTTCATTTTTTTTAACATATTTAACTCAGACTTTTTCTGCATTCAATATGCACCATTCAAAGCCACATCATCACTTTTCAACCCTTTCCTGACTTCATTTGCTATTTTTATGCATTTCATGATTTATTGTACTAAGATGACCCTGAAATTGAAAAGCACTGTAAATGAACTCTGAAATGGTTGAAAATTGGCATGGAATCATAATTTCACCCCACGTAGCAATGTGCTAAAAAGTTGAGAGGGTTACGGGAAAAACTGGATGCACTTCGTGTACGACTGGACAATCTCGTTCGAAGTATTAGGGTTTCGGACGAAAACTCATCTATTACAAAGTTTTCAATTTTTTAAACATATTTTAACTCAAGGCTTTTTTTGCATTCATATGCACCATTCAAAGCGACATCATCACTTTTCAACCCTTTCTCTGACTTCATTTGCTATTTTTCATGCTTCATTTGATTATTTTTAGCTAAGATGACCCTGAAATTGAAAAGCACGGCAAATGAACTCTAAATGGTTGAAAAATGGCATGGTATCATAATTTCACACACATAGCATGTGCTAAAAGTTGAGAGGGTTTACCGGAAAACTGGATGCACTTCGTGTACAAACTGGACATTCTCCTTCGAGTATCAGGGTTTCGGACGAAAACTCGTCTATTACAAAGGGATTACAATCTTTTAACATATTTTATCTCAAGCCTTTTTTTGTTTTCAATATGCACCATTCAAAGCCACATCATCACTTTTCAATCCTTTTCTGACTTCATTTGCTATTTTTCAAGCATTTCATGGTTTATTTTGAGCTAAAATGACCCTGAATTTGAATAGCACTGCAAATGAACTCTGAAATGGTTGAAAATTGGCATGGTATCATAATTTCACTAACGTAGCATGTGCTAAAAATTTGAGAGGGTTACGGGAAAAACTGGATGCACTTCGTGTACAAACTGGACAATCTCCTTCGAAGCATCAGGGTTTCGGACGAAAACTCGTCTATTACAAAGGGATTTCATTTTTTAACTATTTTAACTCATACTTTTTCTGCATTCATATGCACCATTCAAAGCCACATCATCACTTTTCAACCCTTTTCTCTGACTTCATTTGCTATTTTCATGCATTTCATGATTTATTTTGAGCTAAGATGACCCTGAATTGAAAGCACTGCAAATGAACTCTGAAATGGTTGAAAATTGGCATGGAATCATAATTTCACTCACATCACATGTTCTAAAAAGTTGAGAGGGTTCAGGAAAAACTGGGTGCACTTCGTGTACAAACTGGACAATCTCCTTCGAAGTATCAGGTTTCGGACGAAACTCGTCTATTGCAACGGTTTTTCATCTTTTAACATATTTAACTCAGACTTTTTTTTGGCATTCATATGCACCCTTCAAAGCACATCAATCCCTTTTCAAACCCTTTTTCTGACTTCATTTGCTATTTTTCATGATTATTTCATGATTTATTTTGAGCTAAGATGACCCTGAAATTGAAAAGCACTGCAAATGAACTCTGAAATGGTTGAAAATTGGCATGGTATCATAATTTCACCCACATAGCGTGTGCTAAAAGTGAGAGGGTTACGGGAAAAACTGGATGCACTTCGTGTACAACTGGACATTCTCCTTCCTCGAAGTATCATTGGTTTCGGACAAAAACTCGTCTATTACAAAGGATTTCAATCTTTTAACATATTTTATCTCAAGCCTTTTTTTTGTTTTCAATATGCACCATTCAAAGCCACATCATCACTTTTCACCCTTTTAGACTTCATTTGCTATTTTTCATGCTATTCATGAATTTTTTTTTAGCTAAGATGACCCTGAATTGAAAAGCACTATGCAAATGACTCTGAAATGGTTGAAAATTGGCATGGTATCATAATTTCACAACGTAGCATGTGCTAAAAGTTGACAGGTTACGGGAAAAACTGGATGCACTTCTGTACAACTGGACAATCTCCTTCGAAGTATCAGGGTTTCGGACGAAAACTCGTCTATTACAAAGGGATTACAATCTTTTAACATATTTTATCTCAGCACTTTTTTTTGTTTTCAATATGCACCATTCAAAGCCACATCATCACTTTTCAATCCTTTTCTGACTTCATTTGCTATTTTTTCATGCATTTCATGGTTTATTTTTGAGCTAAATGACCCTGAATTTGAAAAGCACGCAAATGAACTCTGAAATGGTTGAAAATTGGCATGGTATCATAATTTCACCAACGTAGCATGTGCTAAAAAGTTGAGAGGGTTACGGGAAAAACTGGATGCACTTCGTGTACAATACAATGACAATCTCCTTCGAAGTATCAGGGTTTCGGACGAAAACTCGTCTATTACAAAGGGATTTCATTTTTTTAACATATTTTAACTCAAGACTTTTTCTGCATTCAATATGCACCATTCAAAGCCACATCATCACTTTTCAACCCTTCCTGACTTCATTTGCTATTTTTCATCTTTCATGATTTATTTTGTACTAAGATGACCCTGAAATTGAAAAGCACTGTAAATGAACTCTGAAATGTTGAAAATTGGCATGGAATCATAATTTCACCCACGTAGCATGTGCTAAAAAGTTGAGAGGGTTACGGGAAAAACTGGATGCACTTCGTGTACGAACTGGACACATCTCGTTCGAGTATTAGGGTTCGGACGAAAACTCATCTATTACACAGGGTTTCAAATTTTTAAAACATATTTTAACTCAAGGCTTTTTTTGCATTCCAATATGCACCATTCAAAGCGACATCATCACTTTTCACCCTTTTCTGACTTCATTTGCTATTTCATGCATTTCATGATTTATTTTGAGCTAAGATGACCCTGAAATTGAAAAGCACTGCAAATGAACTCTAAAATGGTTGAAAATTGGTATGGTATCATATTTCCACACACATAGCACATGTGCTAAAAGTTGAGAGGGTTCCGGAAAAACTGGATGCACTTCGTGTACAAACTGGACATTCTCCTTCAAGTATCAGGGTTTCGGACGAAAACTCGTCTATTACAAAGGGATTACAATCTTTTAACATTTTTATTTATCTCAACCTTTTTTGTTTTCAATATGCACCATTCAAAGCCACATCATCACTTTTCAATCCTTTTTCTGACTTCATTTGCTATTTTTCAAGCATTTATGGTTTATTTTGAGCTAAAATGACCTGAATTTTGAATAGCACTGCAAATGAACTCTGAAATGGTTGAAAATTGGCATGGTATCATAATTTCACACCAACGTCATGTGCTAAAATTGAGAGGTTTTACGGGAAAAACTGGATGCACTTCGTGTACAAACTGGACATCTCCTTCGAAGGCATCAGGTTGTTTCGGACGAAAACTCGTCTATTACAAATGGGATTTCATTTTTTTAAACATATTTTAACTCATACTTTTTCTGCATTCAATATGCACCATTCAAAGCCAATCATCACTTTTCAAACCCTTTTCTGACTTCATTTGCTATTTTTCCATGCATTTCATGATTTATTTTGAGCTAAGATAGACCCTGAAATTGAAAAGCACTGCAAATGAACTCTAAATGGTTGAAAATTGGCATGGAATCATAATTTCACTCACATAGCATGTTCTAAAAAGTTGAGAGGGTTACAGGAAAAAACTGGGTGCACTTCTGTGGCGCCCCCGGCTCGATCGTACACTAATCATGCACGCAAACGTGTACGATCAAGATCAGGACTCACGGAAGATATCACAACACAACTCTAAAACATAAATAGTCATCAAGCATCATAATCAAGCCAGGGCCACGAGGGCTCGAATACAATCTCGATCATAGACGGTGTCAGCGGAAGCAAACAATATCTGAGTAAGACATAGGTTTAAACAAGGTGCCATAAGCTGCTAGACAAACAGGGATACAACCAGATCGAACAGGCGCAGGGCCTCCTGCCTGGGATCCTCCTAACTATCTGGTCGTTCGGCGCCTGGACGTAGTAGTAGGCTCCGTCTGGTGGTAGTAGGCGTCGAAGGTGGCGTCATGGCTCCTGGGCTCCAACATCTGGTTGCGACAACCAAGCCAAGAAGGGAAAGGGGGAAAGAGGGGGAAAGCAACCGTGAGTACTCATCCATGTACTCGCAAGCAAGGATCTATACTACATATGCATGTATATGTAAGAGCATATCGGTGGACTGAACTGGCCAGAATGCCAGAATAGAGGGGGATAGCTAGTCCGTCGAAGACTACGCTTCTGGCACCTTCGTCTTGAAGCAATAGAAGAGATTATTTGGAAGTTAACCAAACAAAACGTATAGCATAATCCTACCCGTGATCCTCTCGTCGCCACCATGCGAGAGACGACACCGGTATATCTATCATTGTAAGGGGTGTGTTTTATTAAGTATCCATTTCTAGTTTCATGAGGTCGGAATACAACTCCGGTCGTCCTTTCCGAGGGACACGGCTATTCGAATAGATAAACTTCCCTGCAGGGGTGCACCACTATTCCCCCAACACGCTCGATCCCCTTTGGCCGAACACTTTCCGGTCATGCCGGCCTCGGAAGATCCACACGTCGTCACCCCACCCTAGGCTCAACAGAGAGGTCAGCACCCGGACTAATCCTAGGCACTCTGGGTCTGGGCCCATCGCCCAGTGCGCTCTTCACGTGCGTACGCGGCCGCGAGCAGACCTAGCAACCCACACGATCACGGCGGTTACGTTAGCGCGTCCAACACGGCCGCGCCGCTCATCGCTGACGTCAGAAGGCTTCAGCTGATACCACGACGCCGGGATACCCATAACTCTCCCGCTTAGTTGGTTAGTGCGTATAGCCGTGGCCAGACTCAATCAAATATCCAATCTCGTTAGCTGTGTTATTATGAAGTAAACGCGAACGCCGACCAGGGCTTAGCCCACCTGCTCATAGGTGGTCCAACCTGCCCTGTCGCTCCGCCACAAAGATCCACCAAAGGGCCGTTGGGACAAAGGTCCTTTCAGCCCCCAACCGTGAATCACTCTCGGCGGGTACCTTCGAGCCGACCCGACTTTAGTCACCAGTTTAAGTATGCATATTGTATAGTATACACCCGTGATCCACCTCCCGAGTGATCACGCCCTATAGTATAGCAAGGCAGACTGACAAGAATGCTGGGCCAATGATGATAAACTAGCATCCTACACTAGGCATTTAGGATGTGCAGGTAAGGTATCAACAACTGTAGAACAATGACAGGCTATGCAGCAGAATAGGATTAACCGAAAGCAGTATCATGCTACCTACTCTAATGCAAGGCATATAGAGGAGAATAAGGCGATATCTGGTGATCAAGGGGGGGGGCTTGCCTGGTTGCTCTGGCAAGTAGGGTCTCAACAACGTAGTCGGTCGGGCACCAGCAGCTGCGTCGGTCTCGTAGTCTACCGAAGAGAAGAGGGGAGAAACAGTAAACACACGGCAATAATGCAACAGGGATGCATGACATGTCTAATGATATGCCGGGGTGATATAACAGCCTAACTAAGCGATTTAGTTATTTTAGGAATTTATTGCGATTTATTAATTAAAGTTGGACACTATTCATTACGAAATCGGTCGATGTTCAAAGCGTTCTCATAGCTGTCGGGACGTCTGACGAGTATACCAGAGGGCGTATCGGGTGGCGTATCGTCGTTCTGGTTAGAAGTGTTCAGTATAAATATTTTCATCGGATTAGCGGTTTAACAGATATGATTTTCGATAAAGTTTTTATTTAATTTCTGAATTTTAATAAATT
The DNA here is from genome assembly GCA_011799875.1 of Thinopyrum elongatum. Lineage (NCBI taxonomy): Eukaryota > Viridiplantae > Streptophyta > Magnoliopsida > Poales > Poaceae > Thinopyrum > Thinopyrum elongatum. Next base: position 596,796,074 of record CM022299.1, on the reverse strand, counting down.
TAATTCAAACATTGTCCGAATCAGTAATTGGATGACGTCAGCATGACATCATGTGAACTCACAGTCACCTGACAGGTGGGTCCCACTGTCAGTAGGCATGTGTTAGGTTAATTAGGGTTTAATAATTTTAATTACTGATACTGTTAATTAACAACTAAATTAGTTTAATTAGATTAACCTAATCGGATTAATTAACTATTAATTAATAATTACATTAGTTTTAAATCATTTTATTTTTCTTTCTTTTATAAACTTTGGGCGCTGCTAAAGACGATTGAAAAAACTTGAAAGTACAATTGTAAGCGTGGGGGGGGGCAAAGACACAAATGGCAGGAACGTGACGTGATGGCAGCAAGGTGGAGGAGAGCGAGACAATGGGGGTGAGTCCAGACGGAATGTGCTAGAGCGAAGAGGCCGGAGGACGTGCGCGCGGGGGGGGGGCAGGCAGCGCGCTGCGCAGCTCGACTTATCACATGGCACGCCGCGGTCAGCCCCGGTGCGGGTGGCGGTCCATGTGGTAGCGCCCTGGTCAGCTCACCCCACGAGTGCCGCGAGCGGCCGTGCGCCCGCCGTCGGTAGAGGACCGCGTCCGCTGGACGGCCTGGCCTGGCAGCCCTGTTCGGCTTGAGTTGACTGGACGGCACGTGACACCCCGACTCTGGACGGGGGACGCGAGAGCGGTCATAGGGCCTGAGCGGGTGCGCACGGGTGACCGATGGGACACGCGGGAGGTGAGAAGGCGGGAACTGGGGCACTACAACCGAGATTAGACTAGGGGAAGGCGTAGGCGAGTGGGGACTCGAGATGCTGGCGTGCGGGGGTCGGGATGGAGAAGCGGGCCGGGGGGTCGTGCGGTCCGCGTCCCGGGAGTAGCGGAGGAGGGGGATACGGGTTCTTTTTTTTTTGGAGGCCGGCGGGAAGGCGACGGGTCGTAAGGGGGAGGGCGGCGTGCGGTGGGTCACGGCGAGGGCGCGAGGGTCCAGGGAGACGGCGTGTTCCCGACGGCGTCGGAGACGAGGCGGAGACGGGGCGTCGAGTAGGGGCGAGCGCGACGGGAGCTCGGGCCTGCCCAGCGATGGGCACGTCGGGGACGGAGGTCGTCGGACGACGACGGCCGACGAGACGAGGTGGCAGGCCGGCGGGGTTGGCTGTGCGAGGCGACGGCGTCCACGGCGACGCGATGGCGGCGCGGTAGTCGCCGCGACCGAGAGGACCGGGGTCGTTCCCGCGTATCCCGATCCCGATCTGGATCGGGAGGGGCTGGGGTCCTGAAGAGGGGGAGGCGGCGACGGGGCGGCGCGCTCGGCGAGCGGCAGTCGACTAGGAGGCGGACGGGTCGGGGGATCGCACCGATCAGAGGGGGGGGGAGGGGAGGAGAGAACGAGGGGAGGGGGGGGTCGGGAGGGGGTAGGGTTAGTTCGCCGGGGGGGGTGGCCGGCTAAGTACGCGCCGGCTGGGCCGGCCTGGCGGCCCGGTGTTGCTGGGCCGAGCGACAGCGGGGGGCCATGTCGGGGGGGGGGGGGTGTTGCTCTTTTTTTTCTTTTTTGTTTCTATTCTTTTCCTTTTACTTTAGTCCTCTTTTCTCTCTGTTAAATGTTTTCAGGCCCAATGGTTTTTGTAAAAAGGTGACTATTTCTATAAATACAGTGGAGAGGCCAACAACCTAAATAGTAGTTTGGAAAAAACCATATTACCATATTTATTAAGATGTAATAAATGGTTGTACTAATATTATCTTCATCACTGTTGAGGTTGTTCGAGCCTTATCCAATCCAATGATTGGTTTCAATTTTAGATAGCCTCTGGAATATTTTGTAGTTATCTGATCATTTTAGTGTCTATGTTGGACAAACTTTTATATTCCACTTTCATTAAATGTTGAAATTGGACTTACGAGTTGAAATGCAACTATGATGCTAATGATGATATGCACTATTAATATGATGACAGGCTCATCAACAAAAGGGTGATCTGTAGCTTAATACAGGGGGTGGTTACAAATCCCTCCACTACAGAAACTCGTCCCGAGATTCGGAGGTAGAAAGAGATAAACAAAAGGGGGATTCATCGCGAAGACGCCCCGCGTTCCCAAGTGGCTTCATCTCAGAATGGTTTGACCACTGAACCTTGAGGAACTGTGAGACTGAACCTTCGGCGTGTGCGAACGCTCGGCTTGACGAGACCCACATGCGGACCGGAGCTCTTTAAAGAGAGGTTCTTGATTCGCCAGTTCAAGCATTCGTGATCTACTCCGCGGATAGGGTCTTTGAAGCAGCGGCGGACGAGTTGTGATAACGTGGAACACATCGTGAACCTGAGAAAGGTTCGTGGATGAATGGAAGTTCCTCAACTATAGCCACTCTAACCACGCCATTTCAAGAACAGTGGAAAGGACCAATATAGCGAGGAGCTAGCTTGCCTTGTCCCGAATCGGTGTGTACCTTTCCTTTCAGGTGTGACTCGAAGATAAGCCTTTTCGCCAGGTGTATAGACCATATCTTGTGTTGTGCGGTATACTGACTCGTTTGACGTGACTGGCTGAGCAGTCTACAAATGCACCGCGGACACGCGAACTGAATCTTCGGCCAAAGTGCGATAATATCCGCGGACCGAAGAGGGACGTTCCCACAGTGTCTTCTGACCAATTTAGAGGGTCGGGCCACTTTGCGTCGTACAATCTTCAAAGGGGGCCATCTAACTGCTTTATGCTGTTATTGTAAGAGAAATTCGGCTATGGGAGAGATCTTCCCATTTCCTTCCGAAGGATATGACATCAAGCTCGCGAGCAGTGTCTTCGAGAACTGGTTGCTCGTTCAAACTGTCCTGAGACTAGTGGTGAAAAAGCGGTTTGCTGAAGGACAGATGATTTCCATAGCTTCTTGGAAACTTGCCACAGAATCTTGAATGTGAATAGCTTGTCCACGGTCCTGAACTGATAAACCAGTGGAATACCGTGAAGTGAAAACAAGGTTCTGGACATTGTAGAAGGAGAGCGTTTGCAGCTGATAGGCCAGTGAATCGTCTCTTTGACGGCTAGAAAATGTGGCACTTTGGAAAGTCGGGAGTCAATGACGACACAGAATAGCATCAGTACCTTTTCTGGTGATTTGGGGAAACCCAGTGAAAAGTCCCATTTCAACATGGTCCATTTCCATTCATGGAAAGCAATTGGTTGCTAGAGTCCGGCGGCGCTTTTTGATGTTTCTGCTTTGACGCGTACGGCAAACATCACATTCACAACATAGTCGAAGCAATGTGTTGCTTCATTGTTTGAACCACCAGAATCTTTGACGGATGTCTTGGTAGCATCTTGGTACTGACGGGATGAATAGAAAAGGCATACGAAGTGTCGTAGCTTCTTGTCGATGACCTCCTGAGGTCTACCCAGGTATACTCTTAGAGGGGGACACGAGACGACTTTAAAGAACAAGTGTGCCAGTATGCACATCATGGAAGTGAACGTAAGGCCTTCCTTCAGCTAATAGCGCTTAATTTGTGGGCTTGAGAGCGTCATGAACCCTGCAGCGTCTTGATGCTGCACACGAGATCTGTTTAGGCAACCAGGATTAATAGAACCTGGGAAACAACGTGGAGGTTCATTTTGTAGTGAACCTTACGGAGGAGGGAGCGAACGGTGTCTCCAGAGGAACAATGTGGAGGATTCAGCTTTCGAATTTTCAATTAGGCGAGGTTGAACTTCGTGAACTGGAGTGACGAATAAGACTTGTGGCTGCAAAGGCATCGGCCATTACATTAGCCTTGCAGGGGTATAAGAAATAACCCCAAGTTAAAATCCGCTAACGGCTCCATCCATTTCTCTGTTGACGGAGTTCAGGTCTGGCTGATGGTGAAACAGATGACTTCAACTTTGATGATCGTGTAGATTCTCGCCTCGCAACGATTAGACCCGAGAAGGTGAATGTCGCCATGTTTATGCAATGTGATGGCAGGCAGCAAGCTCGAGGTCAATGTACTGGTATTCTCTTCGTGCGGCGGACGCAATTGAACACGCGAAGCATAGCAATAAAAGCCAATACTCTGCGGTCTTGCATTTAGGACACCGCCTAATCCTTGACGGAGCATACAAGGATGATGCAAATCCCTCTGGGAATCAGGAGGGCAAGCACTGGGGAGCATGGAAGTCAGCTGTCTTTGAGCGTCTGGAAAACTTTCCCTGAACACTTTCCGTCCAAGATCGAACTTGACGCCTTTATAAGCAGCGTAGTCAGGGGCTTGGCGATCTTGGAGAATTCTCGACAAATCGACATGACGCAATAGCTGCGAGTCAGAGGAGAACACTTGAACTCTGCTTGACGTTCTTTGAGGAGCCCAATCAAGAATACTGAACTCGCTAGCGGGAGTTGACCGATGGCAATACATGCCTTGAGATGACATGCAACCAGGTTTATGTACTTCGGGAAGCCAGAATTCACACTTGGAAAACTTAGTCAATATGTTGATGCTCTCGAAGTTTTTCCAGAAACAGTCGAAATGTTCAGCGAGTTCCTCTGTGTTCTGGAGTATACTAGGATTATCATCCAAGTAAACCGACGAACTTGTCAAGTATTCCAGAATAATCAATTCATGCAGGAGGATCGAAGTGTGGCGGGGAAGCATTGGTTAAGCCGAAATGAATGACATGACTCGTATGAGCATATCGAGTTAAGTAACGAGGCGGGTGCTTTGGGTATCCTGTCTACGGAACACGATGCTGGTGGTAACCCAACCTGTAAGTCGGTTTAGAGAACTGATGAACCCCGCCAGTTGATCATACAGATCGTTTATGCCGGGGAAGGGGGATATTTGTTCTGGCATGTGCTTGGTTTTGGTGAATAGACGGTCATCTTGACCAACTCGGTTTGATCCATCCTATTCCTGACAAAGACGAAAAGGTGCTACCACCAGCGGAGGAATTGGCGAAATGAAACCCTTCGAAGTGAGCGTCGAGTTCCGCTCCTTACGTTCAAGGAGTCAGTTGCGGCTGCATCTTGTAGGGTCGCTTGACGATAGGAGTGGTGCCTGGTTTCAGTCGATGACAAATTCGACGAGGCGTAGCAGGGGGTATCCCTGGAGTTCTTCTGGGAAAACACCTTGGAATTCGTCGAACATGAATGTCCTCGATGCCTTCACGTGGTGATGCGTTTAACGCATCAAGCATAAAGTCTCGCCTCGCATTTGGATGATTGAGCCTTGTGAGCTTATGATTTCATGCAGAAGGGTGTGTAGAAGTGTAGAGATGAGCCCGATGTTCTCGTGGCCGAAACGGTATCAGAAGAAGTATCGTTTCCAACCAATCCATTCCGAGAATGAGGTCGATATTACCAAGACTTTAGTATTGAAAGGTGGAGGTGAGCGTGAAACTCGCAGGCCCTTCATGTTCAACGTTAGACGTCGTTGCTATCACCCATGGGGTTTGACATGAGCCTCGGTGGGGGTGTGTATTACTATTAGACAGTCGTTCATGACGCTCGAGCATCGTTATGTCAGTTGTTTGTTATGGGCAATTCTTGGACATGAATGAATGGCGATGCTCGCCGAATCAATAAAGACAGATAGCTGGTACTGAATTAAGCAAGGAGAGTACGCCATCAATGCGTGGCATGGCTGTCGCTAGCTTCCTATTTGAAAATCGGTGTGGTTGGCCTTAATACGGTTTGCCCTAAGTCTGGCATTGTGTGGGCGTAGGCTAGATTGTTCGCTACGGGCTCAGTTGCCGAAGTGCAATGTTGGTTTCTTCTGGTTCTGATGCAGTTCTCTATCTCTGGAAAAATGATCTGGCTGCCCACACGTGTTGGCATCAGACTATCATTGGGATTCATGAGGAGCAGGAGCTCGGGGTGTGGAGCTGGAAGTCCTGGCTGCTCCAGTGTGGAGGCAGGCGTGGTGGGCACGTATGACGGCCGGTCTTGGATGTCATTGTGGCATACGGTCATGGCTGGACGTTACTACGCTGTTTGGAATCCAGATCCGTACGTTCTTCTGTGCAGGCTAGCTCGAAGTATGAACCGAGTGTCAGCGTTGCGCCTCAAGAGTATCCCTGTGTGTCTGCAGACCTGGTGGAGTCTCGGACGCTTGGTGACTAGCCTTGTTCTACGTGGTTCAGATGCAGAAATTATGCAAATTTCATGGCACAAGGTAGGCGCTAGCTGATGTCAGTGTCCTTGATGTCACATGCTTTCTACGCGCGACCTTTCCTGCGGCGAGCATCATGGGAATGTACTTCTCGAGCATAGCGGATAATTCTAAGAAACGCCAGCATTGGGGGGGGGGGGGGTGGAGGAGGGAGTGATTAAGCTTTTCGCACTGTCTTGTGGCCACTGGGTGAAGGTTGGCGGAACTCTGCTTCCTCCGGTCCGATGATTCCCTGGGGAATGAAACGGGCCACGGAAGGCAGCTTGAATCCGCAGTGTATGACTGTAGCGCAGCTGGTTGAGTGGCGCCTGGTGGCTGTCGCGCAGACATTGATCAGCGGGCCTTGAGAACGAAGGAGGCGAAGGTTATCATAGTGCAGGGGTCAACGCCACCGATATTCCTACACAAAAAAAAAAAAAAACAAAAAAACCTACCTTCCAAAACAAAAAAGCCCGCAAACTCTCATAGTGATGTCGCGAAGCCAGTCCATCCGCATCCAGGGGCTGAGTTGAGGTCCCGGCTGGTAGAAAAGGTGGGTTGAGGCGGTCTATAATGTCTCTGGGCCAGGTCCCTGGCCTCTGGGCCCGGATACTGGTTCATATTGGGACGAGGAAACTGATGCCATGATCTCTCTTGGCATGAACTACAGTTGCAGTCAACAAATTGCTGCATCATTCGGGCATGCCGATAATGTTCGCGGTGGTGGGATCGTTGGCACTGACGCACTGGCCACGATTGCCGTAACGACGTAGCGGTCTAACATCCTGCTACTTTACAACATGGTCGGGTAGTTCGTAAAAGCAAAGGCGCTAGTGGCTTAGTGACAAGCATGATGTAACAGACATATATCTCGCAGGCAGTGTTATAGATAACATATACAGGGGATCGATTAAGACATACAGATACCATACACAGACGTCGGGTACAAGCGGACGGCTTATAACGGCTGGCAAAATCTAAAATCTAAAGCTAGACATCCCTTATGCGGTCGCGGCATGCACGTCGTAAGGAAGTACCCATCGAGAGATAGCAAAGGCTATTCACGTCGGACGAGAACCATCTGTATCGGGGTAGCTGCGAGTTCTTACGCGAATGTTTCGTCGCGGATGACAGATGCCATGTGCTCATATGTGCACTCTGATGCACGAACCCGGTTTCTCTAGCTGTAAGAGAGTAGGTCTCACAGCAGTGTCGGTGTGTGACCTTTCCAACAGTATGGCGGCCTAAGTCAACTACGCATGCATATCTATCCATCTAAGAAGTCGCTGCGCGGCATAAGGATGTGCTCCGGATGTATCATCCTAGCACGAAAGCGGGCAGCAACAATGCGATCATAGCATCAGTAAGACGTGCCGAGTGGCAACCAACTCAGACGCTAAAGAGTCCCGACAGTGCGATTCAGATGGCCTGAGTGCACTGTAATCAGAGACGCGCGGGTCGTGCGTACGAGGGCATCGTAGCTGGGCACTAGATAGCTGGTAGTAATCCGGTAGGCATCTCCTAGGCTAGGGGGCATACGAATGTATCGGAAGCTCGGAGTCATCCTAAGCTAGCATGTGCTCGCTCGTAGACGTCGACAGCGGATGTAGGGCGGTCATCTATGACTGGCCATCTCAATCGTGCACGCTAATCGCGTGAAAAAGGTGTATGCTGCGGTGTGCTGAGTTTTCTGGCTGATCATTAAATCCGAACTTCATGCATAGTAGCTGTTCCTGGTTAGAACTCTCGGTAAACTCTTCATAAACCTAGTACTCAGGGTAGTGCGGCAAACGGTATGCCTAGTCTGGTTTCATGAAGGCGATCAGGACAGCTGGAACTCCAGGGTAATACGAGCAGCCTAAGTGGCGAAGCAGCAACTGTGTCTAAGATCGCGGTGGAACAAACCGGTCTTATCTCGAAATGCTGAGGAAATTCAGGTTGTCAACAACAGATAAGAGTTTAAGGAACAGGCAACATCCGGAGAGAGAAGGGTTAAATCAAAACATGGAAAGAAAATGATTATCAGACTATCAGATTGCATGCGACATCATACTTGGTAAATCGCACAAGATATCCAGTCTCTCCGTAGACAGCATTTACAGATTCCTATAGTGTGCGGGCATTATTAAACTTCATTAAAACCCGAGTAGATAGAGAGATGGCAGAGTCCCAGGGAGTATATACAGACTAGGAATAAAACGTATTTCCCTAAATACGACCCGTTGGACATGTGCCCTGTAAGCCACTTCTAGGCCAAGTTTAAGTAGAAAACAGGGGGGCGTTTTTTGGTTTTCTTTGTCTATAGACTGCAACTCGTCAGAGATTGGAAAGGGGATTCCTAGGCAGCATTGTCTGCTCTGATACTCATAATGTGCGCCCACCGGCTCGATCGTACACTAACTAGCCGGCAAACTGTACATGTCAATGATTCAGGGACTCCTACGGGAAGATATCATCAACTACACTCTAAATAAATAAATAAGTCTCTAGCAAGGGGCATAAGCATATCAGCGCAAGGGCCATCGAGGGCTCAGAATAAAATGGCTTCGATTTCATAGACGGGCATCGTCAGCGAAGCTACAATACTAGTACAGACATAGGTTAAACAAGGTGCCATAGAGAGGCTACACAACAGGGATACACAGATCGAACAGGCGCAGGGCGCTCCTCCTGGGATCCTCCTACTACTCTGGTCGTCGGCGTCCTCGGACGTAGTAGTAGGCTCGGCGTCCTGGTGTAAGTAGTCGTAGTAAGTGCGTCTCGGCTCCTGGGGGCTCCTTCACATCTGGTTTGGTCGACAACAGCCGAGAAGGAAAGGGGAAAGGAGGGGGAAAGGGCAACGCGGATGTACTCATTCCAAAGTACTACGGCGTAAGCAGGATCATATGCTATCATATGCCATGTATATGTTGTTAAAGAGGCAATATCGGTAGGACTGAACTGGCAGAATGCTTAGAATAAGAGGGGATAGGCTAGTCCTTCGAATGATACTACTACCTTCTGGCAGCCTTCGTATCTTGTAAGCAATAGGAAGGATATGTTGGAAGTTAAACCAACAACATACGTATAGCCTAATCCTACACGTCGATCCTCTTCGTCGTTGCGTCCCCTGCTAGATGCGTAGAGAGCGATCCTAGCCGACAGCCGGGTTAATCTGTCAGCGTTGTAAGGGTGTGTTTTATAATGTATGCGCATTTCCTAGTTTGTCATGAGGCTCGGATAGCAATCTCTCGGTCGTCCTTTTACCGGGAGGGGGCACGGCTTATTCGAATTAGATTAAACTTCTGCAGGGGTGTCACCACATATTCCCAACAACGGCTCGATCCCCTTTGCCGGACACTAGTCCTTTCGGCCGTGTCATTGCCCGGCCTCAGTAAGATCCACACATAACACACCTCGGGGCAGCCGACCGCCCCTATTCTCACTAGGAGAGGTCAGCAAAAGTGCCGGACTAATCCTAGGCAGCTCTGGTCTGGGCCCATCGCCCAGCTGCGCTCCTGCATGACGTTGGCGTAGCGCTGGCGCGCAGCATTACCTAGTCACCACATCAGAACACGATTCAGCGGGGACGGTTACGTTAGCGGCGTCTCTGACACGCGACGCGCGCGCCGCTCAGTCTCGACGTCAATAAGCTTCAGTGCTGATACCCACGACGCGGGATGATCCGGCACTATATACTATACTACTAGCCGCTCGTAGTTGGTTAGTGCGTATAGGCTATTGTGGCTCTAGACCTCAGATCAAATATCCAATCCCAGTTAAGCGTGTTATTATGAGTAAACGGGCGAACGCCGACCAGGCTAGCCGACTGTCTCATAGGTGGTCACAACCTGCCCTGTCGCTCCGCCACAAAGATCGGCTACTCAATAGGGCGCGTTTGGACAAGTAGGTCTTTCAGCCCCAAATCGTGAATCACTCGCGGTACTCTTGCGACGTCGACCGCTTTAGTCAGTACCTTATCTGTATAGTGATGCATATATGTATAAGTATACACCCGTGATCACTCTCCGAGTGATCACGCCCGCATAGTATAGGGCTAAGGCAGACTGACAAGAATGCAGGTCCTAATAAGATAAACTTGCATCCTACACTTAGTCATTTAGGATTGTCATGTAAGGTATCAACAACATTAGCAACAATGTACAGGGCTTGATGGCGAGCAGATATAGGATTATACGAAGCGAGTATCCAATGGCTATTGCACTACTGCTAATGGGGGCAGCATATAGAGAGAATAGCGATATCTGGTGATCAAGGGGGGGCTCTGCCTGGTTGCTCTGGTGCCGTATGGTGTCGTGCACCCAACGTAGTCGTGTCGGGGCTACGCAGCAGCTGGTCGTCGGTCTCGTAGTCACGAAGAGAAATGGGGAAGAACAGTAAACACAAACACGGCAATAATGGCAACATGGGAGCTTCATGACAATGTCTAATGATATCGGGGTGATATACAATGCCTAAATAAGAAGCGAATTTAGTTGAATTTAGGAATTATTCGGATTTATTTAATTATAGTTGGCCACTATTCATTATCGATATCGTCCTAATTGTTCACCGTTCTGCATAGGCTGGCGGGCGGCTGACAGGAGATACGAGGGGGGCGTTCCGGGTTCGTATGCGTCGTTCTGAGCAAGTTTCATGTATAAAATATTTTCATCGGATTACGGTTTAAAAGATATGATTTTCTAAAGTTTTTATAATTTTCTGAAGTAAATTTTAATTAATTATTTAATTCAAACTATCTCGATAACAGTAATTGATGACCGTCAGCATGACTATCATGCTGATCGTCAGTCATTCACCTGTACAGTGGTGGGTCCACCTGTCATAGGTCTGTTAGGTAATTAGGGTTTAATTACTTATAATTACTGATTACTGTTTAATTAAAAACATCTAATTAGTTATAGTATTAACTCATTAATTTATCATGGGGGGGGGGGGGGGGCAGGATTATTAACTTATATATTAATTAATTATATATTTTAAAATCATTGCTTTTTTCTTCCTTTCTTTTTCTTTTATTAAACCGTTATGGGAGGGGCGTCACTGGACAGTGGGTGGGGGCGAGAGCCGAGCTCGTCGTGCCCGCCGCTGTTCCCGTCCAGAGCCGGACGTGGCCGGCAGCTGGTGGGGGGGGCTGGGGGAGCAACAGCGCTGCGGTCGGGCAGACGCACGCACTGGCCTGTAGCCAGTGTTCGTGGCGCAGGGTTGTCTGGCGCAGGGCGGCCGCAGGCCAGGCGGGGGGCGCGCGGTCCGTGGCCGGTGTAGAGCGGCCGAAGGGGGAGAGGTGCGCTTGGGGCAGCCGGCGAGGAGGGGGGGGGGGGGGGGGTGCGGCGTGCGGGCCGGGTCGGCGTTCTCGCGAGGCCGGGCGAATGCCGAGGCACGGGGGCGGAGGGCGGGGGTTCCGTGCACGGGCAGGGAGGGGAGTCCCTCGGGGCCTCACGCGAGGATTCTCTATGGTGAACGCGGTGCAGTGCCCTCGAGGGCTCGTGGAGGGGGGCGGCGACGGGTGCGAGGCGGGGCATCGGCGTGCGAGCGCGATGAGGGCTCCGGGTGGAGGCCGGAGAGCGTACGGTCTACGCTAGGCCGTCGTCGTGGACTTCTGGCGGTCGAGGTTCGGCGTGTCCAAGGGCGACGGTCAGGTTTCGTCGACAGGCGTCGAGACGGAGGCGGAAGTACTGGGGGGCGTCGTCAGGTGCGGAGCGCGCGGGGCTCGGGCCCGAGCGAGGGCACGTGCGTTGGATGCGTAGGTTCGGCGGCGACGACGGGCGACGGTTAGTACGAGGTGGGCAGGCGGGGAGGCGCTGGCGACGGCTTGCTCATCGGCGACGGCGAGGGCGGCGCGGTCGTGGCCCCATGCCGTACGGCGAGGGACGGGGTCGTTCCGTGCATCCCGATCCCGATCTGATCGGAGTGGGGGCTGACGAGGGGGATGCGGCGACGGCGGCGTGCGGCGAGCGGCGTCGACGAGGAGGCGGGCGGACGGGATCAGGGGATCGCCTCCTAAGAAAGGAAACATATAGATACAGATTGGTGGGGGTCGGGGGGGGGTGGGGGGTGGGGGGGGGCGGGGGAGTGAGGAGAGAAAATCGAGGGTTAGGGGGGGTGGGCGATCCTGGGTATGGGTTTAGGGTTGCGGGCCTGGTGGGTGTGCCGGCTAAGTACTGGTCGTCGCCGGCTGGGGGGGCGGTCCTGCGCGCGGGCGGTGGCGTTGCTGGGCCGCAGGCCCAGTTCGGGGGGTGGGGGTGTTGCTCTTTTCCCTTTTTGTTTGCTTTCGCTTCTGTGATCTCTTTTCTCTAGCTTTAAATGTTTGGCGCAATGGTTTTGTCAAAAGTGTGACGCTATTTCATAAATCGCATGCTGCATTAATTCACTATGAACACCTAACTTAGTTTGACAAAAACATATTCCATATTTATTTCAGAATTTAATAAAATGGTTATTAATATTATCGTCCTCGCACTGTTTGAGGTTGTTCAGAGTCATTTATTCCAATCGCAATGATGTGGGTTTCAATTTTAAGAATAGCCTCTGGAATCTTTGTTATTTATCTACATTTTTAGTTTTCTATGTTGGATCAACTTTATATTCCACTTTCATTTAAATTTGAATTTGACTTAGGAGTTGAATGCACTATGATGGCTATATGATATTTAGCACATTAATCATAGTATGACATGGCCTCATTCAATGGTGATCTCTGTAGCTATACAGGGGGTGGTTACAATCAATTCGTAGTTACAAACTGGAGCCATGCTCCTTCCGAAGTATCAGGGTGTTCGGAGCGAAAAACTCTCTATTGGGGCAAGGGTTTTATTCTTTTAATTAACATATTTAACTTTCATAACTTTTTGGGGTCATTCAATATGTACCTATTCAAGCTCACACGATCATCACTTTTCTAACCCTTTCTGACTCTTCATTTTTGCTATTTTTCAATGTATTTCTATGATTTATTTTGAGTCTAATATGACCTCTTGAAATTGAAAAGTCACTGCTAAATGAACTCTGAAATGTGTGAATTGGCTATGGTATCTATAATTTCCACCCACATAGCCTTTGTGTTAAAAATTGAGTAGGGTACTGAAAAACTGGATGCACTCGTGTTATCAAAACTCGAGCATTGTCTCTCTTCGAAGATCAGGGTTTCGGATCAAAAAAACTGTCGTCTATTAGCAAGATTTCAATCTTTTCACATTTTCTTCTCCTAAGGCAAAGCCGTTTTTTGTTTCTAATATGCTACCATTCAAAGCGCACATCACACTTTCAACGCGCTTTTCTGAGCTTCATTTGCTATTTTTCACATGGCATTTCATGAATTTTTTTAGCTAAGATGACCCTGAAAATTGAAAAGCATCTGCAAATGAACTCTAAATGGTTGAAAAATTGTCCATGGTATGTGGCATAATTCAGGCCACACGTAGCATGTGGGGCAAAAAGTTGAGAGGGTTCGGGTAATAGATACTGGATGCCATACTTTCTGTACAACTGGAGCATCTCCTTCGATATATTCAAGGTTTTCGGTACGAAACTCACTCTATACAAAGGGATTTTCATTTTTTGTTAACTATTTTAACTCAAGATTTTTATGCATTCATAATGGCATTGCGGCATTCAAAGGCGCAGCATCATCACTTTTTCAAACCTTTTCTGATTCACTCTATTTGCTATTTTGCTATGCATTTTCATGATTTATTTTGAGCTTGAATGATGGACTCCTGAAATTGAATAGGCACCTGCAATGAACTCTAAAATGGTGAGCAATTGGCATGATCTCTATAATTCATTCAAGCGCACGTAGGGCATGTGGCTAAAAAGGTGAGAGCTTACGTGAAAAACTGGATGCAGCTTCGTGTACAAACTGGACATTCTCGTGCGAAGATGAGGGATTTCGGTACGAAGAACTCGGCTATTAGAAGGGATTTTATTTTTTTAACATATGTTAACATCAAGGGCTTTTCTGGCATTCATATGCCACGCATTGCAAATCCAGCATCATCACTTTTCAATAACCCTTCTCTGACGTTCATTTGGCTATTTTTCATGGCATTCGTGATTTATTTGAGCTAGGGATGACCTGAAATTGAAAATGCACAAAGCTGGGGGCAAATGAACTTTGAAATGTTTGGTAATTGGCATGGTATCCATAAATTCACTCCACATAGCATGTTCTAAAAAGTTGAGGAGTTGTTATCGGGAAAAAATGGATGGACTTTGGTGTACAAACTGACAATCTTCCTTCGAATATCAGGGTTTCGACGAAACTCTCTATTACAAAGGGAATAGCATTCATTTTAACGATAGCACAGCCATATCTTTTAAACTCAAACTTTTCTGCATTCATAATGGCACCATATCACAAAGGCGCACATATCACTTTCAACCCTTTTGGACTATTCTTTGCATATTTTTCATGCATCTTTCATGATATTATTTTGAGTCTAAGATGACCGCTGAATTGAAAGCACTGCAAATAACTCGGAATGGTGAAGAATTGGCGATGGTATCATAAATTTCACGCACGTAGGCGATGTGCTAGAAAAGTTGAGAGGGTTACTGAGTAAAACTGGTATGCATCTTCGTGTAAAAAACTGGACTACTCTCCATTCGAAGTATCAGGAGTTCGGCTACGAAAAACTCGTCTATTATCTCAGGGATTTAATTTTTTAAGACATATTTTAACTGACAGCTTTCCGCATATCAATATGCACATTTCAAACGCTACATCATCACTTTCAAATCACAACAATCAGACCCTTTTCTGAACTTGATTGGGCTATTCTTCTTGCTATTCGATGATTTATTTTACGCTAAGATAACGTCCTGAAATGAAGAAGCAATGCAAATGAACTCTTGAAATGGTTAGAAAATTTGCATGGAATCATAATTTCACTCCTAGTAGGCATTGCTAAAAGTTGAAGGTCCAGGAACAAGGAAAACTGGTATCACTTCGTGTACAAACTGGGATCGAATCTCGTTCGAATTAAATAGGATTTTCTCACGAAAGCTGCGTCTATTACAAAGGTATTATCATTTTTTAACATATTTTAACTCAAGGCTTTTTCTGGCAATCAAAATGCACAATTTCAAAGCCAATCATCATGCTACTTTTCACCCGCTTTTCTGACTTGCCATTTGCAATTTTTCATGCATTTCATGATTTATTTTAGCTACGTATGACGGCGCTATGAATTGAACACTGCAAATGAGACTCTGAAATGGATGAATAATTGGCAAATGGTATCATAGAATTTCACACCGCTACGCAGCATGTGCTAAAAAATTGACAGGGGGTACGTTAAAAACTGGATGGCACGTCTGTAGCAAACTGGAGGCAATCTCCTTCGAAGTATTACATGTTTCGGACGGAAATACTCTGTCTATTAAAAAAAGGATTTCTATTTTTAAATATATTTTAACTTCAAGAGACTTATTCTTACGGTTCAATATGCACCAATTCAAAGGCCATATCATGCATACTTTCAAACCTTCCTGGTTCTTAGCTTCATTGGGCGATTTTTCATGGCATTTGCATGATTATTTTGAGCTAAGATGACCTTGAATTGGGAAAGCAACTGGCAATGAACTCTGAAATGGTTCAAAATTGGCCTGATCCTTCCTGAATTTCACTCCAAGTAGGGCATGTGCTTAAAAAGGTGAGAAGGCGTTTACAGGAAAAACTGGATGGCACTTCGTGTCGCAAACTAGACAATCTCGTTCGAAGTTACTAGGAGTTTCGGACGAAAACTCGTCCATATTAGTCGAAGGGATTTTGTTTTTTTTAACATATTTTAAACTCACAGACTCAAGGCTTATGTTCAGCTGCGTTTCTGACTCATTGCTTTTTTCATGCATTTCATGATTTATTTTGAGCTAAGAGGACCCTGAAATTGAAAATGCACTGCAAAAACTCATGAAAGGTTGAAAATTGGCATGGTATCATAATTCACTCCATAGCTGTTTAAAAAGTTGAGAGGGTTACAGGAAAAAACTGGATGCACTTCGTGACAAAAACTAGACAATCTCCTTCGAAGTATCACGGTTTCGGACAAAAACTCGTCTATTGCCAAAGGTTTCATTCTTTTACATATTTTAACTCAGACTTTTTTTGCATTCATATGCACCATTCAAACGACCCATCATCACTTTCAACCCTTTTTGACTTCATTTGATTTTTCATGCATTTCATTTATTTGAGCTAAGATGACCCTGAAATTGAAACAGCACTGCAATGAACTCTGAAAGGTTTAAAATTGGTGGTATCATAATTCACCAACGTAGCACTGTGCTAAAAAGTGAGAGGGTTACTGGAAAATGGATGCACTTCGTGTACAAACTGGACATCCCTTGGAAGTATCAGGGTTTGGACAAAAACTCGTTTATTACAAGGGATTTCATTTTTTATAACATATTTAACTCAAGACTTTTTCAGCATTCAATATGCATCATAAAAGAGACCATAATCA
This sequence comes from Thinopyrum elongatum, assembly GCA_011799875.1. NCBI lineage: Eukaryota > Viridiplantae > Streptophyta > Magnoliopsida > Poales > Poaceae > Thinopyrum > Thinopyrum elongatum. Next base: position 596,779,500 of record CM022299.1, on the reverse strand, counting down.
CTTTTAACCCTTTTTCTGACTTCATTTGCTATTTTTCTGCATTCATGATTTATTTTGAGCAAAGATGACCCTGAAATTGAAAAGCACTGCAAAGAACTCTGAAATGGTTGAAAATTGGCATGGAATCATAGTTCCCCACGTAGCATGTGCTAAAAAGTTGAGAGGGTTACGGCAAAACTGGATGCACTTCGTTGTACAAACTGGACAATCTCGTTCGAAGTATTCGTGTGCGGACGAAAACTCGTCTATTACAAAGGGATTTCATATTTTTTAACAATTTTAACTCAAGGTTTTTTTGCATTCAAATGCCACCATTCAAGCGACATCATCACTTTTCAACCCTTTTGACTTCATTTGCTATTTTTCATGCATTTCATGATTTTATTGAGCTAAGATGACCTCAAATGAAAAGCATGCAAAGAACTCTGAAATGGTTGAAAATTGGCTTGGTATCATAATTTCACCCACATAGCATGTTCTAAAAAAGTAGAGGGTTACGGAAAAACTGGATGCACTTCGTGTACAACTAGACAATCTCCTTCGAAGTATCAGGGTTTCGGACGAAAACTCGTTCTATTCAAAGGGTTTCATTCTTTTAACATATTTAAACTCAAGACTTTTTTTTGCATTCATATATACCATTCAACAGCACATCATCACTTTTCAACCCTTTTCTGACTTCATTTGCTATTTTTCATGCATTTCATATTTATTGAGCTAAGATGACCCTGAATTGAAAAGCACTGCAAATGAACCTGAAATGGTTGAAAAATTGGATGGTATCATAATTTCACCAACGTAGCATGTGCTAAAAAGTTGAGAGGGGTTACGGGAAAAACTGGATGCACTTCGTGTACAACTGGACAATCTCCTTGAAGTATCAGGGTTTCGGAAGAAAACTCGTTATTACAAAGGGATTTACATTTTTTTTAACATATTTTAACTCAAGACTTTTTCTGCATTCAATGCACCATTAAGCCACATCATCACTTTCAACCTTCTTTGTTTGATCTCATTTGCTATTTTCATGCATTTCATGATTATTTTGAGCTAAGATGACCCTGAATTGAAAAGCAGTGCAAATGAACTCTGAAAATGGTTGAAAATTGGCATGGAATCATAATTCACCCACGTAGCATGTGCTAAAAAGTTGAGAGGGTACGGGCAAAAACTGGATGCACTTCGTGTACAAACTGGACAGTCTCGTTCAAGTATTAGGGTTCGGACGAAAACTCTTCTATTCAAAGGGATTCATATTTTTTAAACATATTTAAAACTCAAGGCTTTTTTTTCAATCAATATGCACATTCAAAGCGACATCATTACTTTTCAACCCTTTTTGACTTCATTTGCTATTTTTCATGCATTTCATGATTTATTTGAGCTAAGATGACCCCTGAAATTGAAAAGCACTGCGAATGAACTCTGAAATGGTTGAAAATTGGCATTGGTAGGGTAACGCAGTAGAAAAAAAAAAATTCCGACCCTGCAACAGCCCAGGACCACTATGGAGACTACATACAAGTTGATCATTTCGTTACTGACTCGTAGCGCAGTGGGAAATAGAGTCGATGACGATCGGCGGTGCAGATCCCGCAGCTAGGATTACAACCTCCCAACCGCGAGGATGTATACCCTCGTCTTCCCTTCGGACAGCCTCCGGGAGGACTCACAGAACTTGGACCGTCCTGGACAGCCCTTCGGGAGGCACTCACAACAGCCCCTCGGGCACTAAGATCGAAACTACTACCTTCTACAGAGTTGCCCACATACGGTGTCATCTACGGCAGGGCTTCGCCGTCTAGAACTTAGTTCCCACGGAACCCAGACAGCTTTTCGGCTCTGCAAAACTATTTTGCGGGGAGGGAGAGAGAAGCCAGATCATGCAATGGCACTTGTAGGTGAGAAAGGAGTGAAGGATTGAGCAGCCCCTCTCCTCCTATATGAAAAACCAAGGGGTAGGATGGGCATTCAAGAAATACCAAAATACCATGAGAAGGAAACTCCTTCCAGGGCATAAGAGAAACCAAAGGACATGTGGAGCTCCAAGGAGGAGCTCCCACATGTGGCCGGCCACCCCCTAGGGGCCCCCCCCAAGGGGGATCTCATCCATCCACATCACCTTTAGAAGCCTTTAGCAAAAAGCCCTAAAAGGTGGCTTCCAAAAAATTACAAAAGCACTTTCACTATCACGACGACATTTTTCAGCGTCCGTCGAACTGAAATATTTATGTGGGCTTAGAACATTTCCATACCCACTAAAATAATTTCAACGCGTTTTGGAACAATTCCAGTTTAGTGATTTCATCTGCGAAAAGCATCTGAAGCGGGTTCCGGCAGCCCCGGAACATTTCCGGTTTTTCTTCCCGAAAAATTCCCAGAAGTTTCCAGAATGATTCTGACAACCTCCAAGAATTATCAGGCATGTGCAGAAACCATTTGACTAATGGTATCCCCTGAAACACTTTCAGTTTCACCGAAATCATGGTGACCTCTCTCTGCGGAACTTTTCCGCTGTCCGAAACTTTCGGTGTCCAACTACTTTTCGGTGATTTTCTCTCAGACTCCCTGTCTAGTATTCAGCAGATAGTGACCCTTAAGCGTGTGACCCTATGTCGTTGTGAAGTATTGACATGACAACGGAACCCCTTCCGACAATTATCAACATCGGAGCCGGGACACCCATAGTGACCCCTATACCCACACGAATGAATATTCGTGTGAACTCAGTTGCCGTGTGTCTATTCATGTTGCTTCGCGATATGTTACAAATACCCGAGGCAAGACATGTTGGCATTCCGGGGATCAACAACTTGTCCACTATGCTAGTACCTCGTTACCGGTTATTGTTCTTTTTCTCGTTACCGGGTTCCGGCATCCCCGTGATCAAATCACAAAGTGTCTGGCCGACGATTGATGGATACCTTAACACCGAGAGGGCCCAGAGATATCTCTCCATCGTCGGAGGAGCAAATCCCAATCTTGAGCATCAAGTTACTTAACATACTTTCCCATGAACCGTAAGCCGCCGTAATAGCCATCCAGCTACGGAGACGTTTTAAACAAACCCCAAAGTTCATGAATCAAGCATGAAGAAACTCGATACTCTCATGGTCTGAGGAATCATGCAAACGTTAAACCATCTCTGTGTTAAACCATTAACTTGTGACGAAAGAATCTCATAGCAGAACATCAATTTGGTCGATTCAACACCAAATGTTCATTCTAACATTGTGCCCTCAAATTGCTGGCATAGACATTGCCCATGATCAGGAAAAATAGGACCATCATGCAACACTTGAAGCTAGCTCTTTAGAGGCTAGACTAGGAATACATTTATACCGTTTATTATTCCACACGTGCATATGAGTTCTCCTCCAAGCCTCGTATTTATTTGTAGACCGAGAACCATAGCAGTTATAGCATGGAACATAAACCTAATTATGAACGAGCGGAGATATCAATTAACATTTATTATTGCCCTAGGGGCATATCTCTATATGCATGGTATCATAATTTCACCCACATAGATGTGCTAAAAAGTTGAGAGGGTTACGGGAAAAACTGGATGCACTCATGTAAAAACTAGACATTCTCCTTCAAGGAAGTTCAGGGTTTCGGACGAAAACTCGTCTCTATTACAAAGGGATTTCAATCTTTTAAATATTTTACTCAAGCCTTTTTTGTTTCAATATGCACATTCAAAGCCACATATCACTTTCAACCCTTTTCTGACTATTTGCTATTTTCATGCATTTCATGAATTTATTTTTGAGCTAAGATGACCCTGAAATTGAAAAGCACGTTCAAATGAAATCGAAATGGTTTCAAAATTGACATGGAACATAATTTCACCCACGTAGCATGTGCTAAAAGTTGAGAGGGTTACGGCAAAAACTGAGACGCACTTCGTTTACAAACTGGACAATCTCGTCGAAAGTATTAGGGTTTCGGACGAAACTCGTCTATTACAAGGGATTTCATATTTTAAACAATTTTAACTAAGGCTTTTTTTTTGCATTCAATATGCACATTCAAAGCCACATCTCAACTTCTTCAACCCTTTCTGACTTCATTTGCTATTTTTCATGCATTCATGATTTATTTTGAGCTAAGATGACCCGAAATTGAAAAGCACTGCAAATGAACTCGAAATGTTGAAAATTGGCAGTGTCATAATTTCACCACTAGCATGTGCTAAAATGTTGAGAGGGTTAAGGGAAAAACTGGATGCACTTCGTGACAAACTGGGACATTCTCCTTCGAGTATCAGGGTTTCGGACGAAAAACTCGTCTATTACAAAGGGATTTCAATTCTTTTAACATATTTTAATCTCAAGCTTTTTTTGTTTCATATGCACCATTCAAGCCACATCATCACTTTTCATCCCTTTTCTGACTTCATTTGCTATTTTTCATGCATTTCATGATTATTTTGAGCTAAGATGACCTGAAATTGAAAAGCACTGCAAATGAACTCTGAAATGGTTGAAAATTGGTGAAAAATTGTGGTATCATTAAATTCACCAACGTAGCATGTGCTAAAAAGGTAGAGAGGGTTACGGAAAAACTGGATTGCACTTCGTGACAAATTGGACAATCTCCTTCGAAGTATCACGGGTCGGACGAAAACTCGTCTATTACAAAGGGATTTCATTTTTTAACATATTTTAACCAAGGACTTTTTCTGCATTCAACTATGCCCATCAAAGCCTACTCATCACTTTTCAACCCTTTTCTGACGTCATTTGCTTTTTTCATGCATTTCATGATTTATTTTGAGCTAAGATGACCCTGAAATTGAAAAGCACTGCAACTGAACTCTGAAATGGTTTAAAATTGGAATGGTATCATAATTTCACCAACGTAGCATGTGCTAAAAAGTTGAGAGGGTTACGGGAAAAACTGGATGCACTTCGTGTACAAACTGGACAATCTCCTACGAAGTATCAGGGTTTCGGACGAAAACTCGTCTATTACAAAGGGATTTCATTTTTTAAACATATTTTAACTCAAGACTTTTTCTGCATTCAATATGCACCATTCAAAGCCACATCATCACTTTTCAACCCTTTCCTGACTTCATTTGCTATTTTTCATGCATTTCATGATTTATTTTGAACTAAGATGACCCTGAAATTGAAAAGCACTATAAATGAACTCTGAAATGGTTGAAAATTGGCATGGAATCATAATTTCACCCACGTAGCATGTGCTAAAAAGTTGAGAGGGTTACGGGAAAAACTGGATGCACTTCGTGTACGAACTGGACAATCTCGTTCGAAGTATTAGGGTTTCGGACGAAAACTCGTCTATTACAAAGGGTTTTAAATTTTTTAAACATATTTTAACTCAAGGCTTTTTTTGCATTCAATATGCACCATTCAATGCGACATCATCACTTTTCAACCCTTTTCTGACTTCATTTGCTATTTTTCATGCATTTCATGATTTATTTTGAGCTAAGATGACCCTGAAATTGAAAAGCACTGCAAATGAACTCTAAAATGGTTGAAAATTGGCATGGTATCATAATTTCACACACATAGCATGTGCTAAAAAGTTGACAGGGTTACGGGAAAAACTGGATGCACTTCGTGTACAAACTGGACATTCTCCTTCGAAGTATCAGGGTTTCGGACGAAAACTCGTCTATTACAAAGGGATTACAATCTTTTAACATATTTTATCTCAAGCCTTTTTTTGTTTTCAATATGCACCATTCAAAGCCACATCATCACTTTTCAATCCTTTTCTGACTTTATTTGCTATTTTTCATGCATTTCATGGTTTATTTTGAGCTAAAATGACCCTGAATTTGAAAAGCACTGCAAATGAACTCTGAAATGGTTGAAAATTGGCATGGTATCATAATTTCACCAACGTAGCATGTGCTAAAAAGTTGAGAGGGTTACGGGAAAAACTGGATGCACTTTGTGTACAAACTGGACAATCTCCTTCGAAGTATCAGGGTTTCGGACGAAAACTCGTCTATTACAAAGGGATTTCATTTTTTTAACATATTTTAACTCAAGACTTTTTCTGCATTCAATATGCACCATTCAAAGCCACATCATCACTTTTCAACCCTTTCCTGACTTCATTTGCTATTTTTCATGCATTTCATGATTTATTTTGTACTAAGATGACCCTGAAATTGAAAAGCACTGTAAATGAACTCTGAAATGGTTGAAAATTGGCATGGAATCATAATTTCACCCACGTAGCATGTGCTAAAAAGTTGAGAGGGTTACGGGAAAAACTGGATGCACTTCGTGTACGAACTGGACAATCTCGTTCGAAGTATTAGGGTTTCGGACGAAAACTCATCTATTACAAAGGGTTTCAAATTTTTAAAACATATTTTAACTCAAGGCTTTTTTTGCATTCAATATGCACCATTCAAAGCGACATCATCACTTTTCAACCCTTTTCTGACTTCATTTGCTATTTTTCATGCATTTCATGATTTATTTTGAGCTAAGATGACCCTGAAATTGAAAAGCACTGCAAATGAACTCTAAAATGGTTGAA
>CM022299.1:596760112-596772941 GCA_011799875.1 Thinopyrum elongatum | reverse complement strand
TGAAAATTGGCATGGTATCATATTTCAAAGAAAAAAGAAAAAAAAACACACCGAGCATGTGCTAAAAAGTTGAAGGTTACGGGAAAAACTGGATGCACTTCGTGTAAAACTGGACATTCTCCTTCGAAGTATCAGGTTTCGGACGAAAACTCGTCTATTACAAGGGATTCAATCTTTTAAACATATTTTATCTCAGCCTTTTTTTTGTTTCATATTGCACCATTCAAAGCACATCATCACTTTTCAATCCTTTTCTGCTTCATTTGCTATTTTTCATGCATTTCATGTTTATTTTGAGCTAAAATGACCCTGAATTTGAAAAGCACTGCAAATGAACTCGGAAATGGTTGAAAATTGGCATGGTATCATATTTCACCACGTAGCATGTGCTAAAAATTGAGAGGGTTACGGGAAAAACTGGATGCACTTGTGTACAAACTGGACAATCTCCTTCGAAGTATCAGGGTTTCGGACGAAAACTCGTCTATTTACAAAGGGATTTATTATTTTTTAAACATATTTTAACTCAAGAGCTTTTTCTGCATTCAATATGCACCATTCAAAGCCACATCATCACTTTTCAACCCTTTCCTGACTTCATTTGCTATTTTTCATCATGCATTTCATGATTTATTTTGTAGCTAAGATGACCCTGAAATTGAAAAGCCCTAAATGAACTCTGAAATGGTTGAAAATTGGCATGGAATCATAATTTCACACCCACTAGCATGTGCTAAAAGTTGAGAGGGTTACGGGAAAAACTGGATGCACTTCGTGTACAACTGGACAATCTCTTCGAAGTATAGGGTTTCGGACGAAAACTCATCTATTACAAAGGGTTTTCAAATTTTTAAAACATATTTTAACTCAAGCTTTTTTGCATTCAATATGCACCATTCAAAGCCACATCACACTTTTCAACCCTTTTCTGACTTCATTTGCTATTTTTCATGCATTTCATGATTTATTTTGATCTAAGATGACCCTGAAATTGAAAAGCACTGCAAATGAACTCTGAAATGGTTGAAAATTGGCATGGTATCATAATTTCACACACATACATGTGCTAAAAATTGAGAGGGTTACGAAAACTGGATGCACTTTCGTGTACAAACTGGACATTCTCCTTCGAGGTATCAGGTTTTCGACGAAAACTCGTCTATTACAAAGGGATTTCATTTTTACATATTTTATCTCAAGACTTTTTTGCATTCAATATGCACCATTCAAAGCCACACTCATCACTTTTCAAACCCTTTTTTACTTCATTTGCTATTTTTCATGCATTTCATGAATTTATTTTGAGCTAAGATGACCCTGAAATTGAAAAGCACTGCAATGAACTCTGAAATGGTTAAAATTGGAATGGTATCATAATTTCACCCACTAGCAGTGCTAAAAAAGTTGAGAGGGTTACGGGAAAAACTGGATGCACTTCGTGTACAAACTGGACAATCTCCTACGAAGTATCAGGGTTTCGGACGAAAACTCGCTATTACAAGGTTTCATTTTTAAACATAATTTTAACTCAAGACTTTTTTGCTTCAATATGCACCATTCAAAGCCACATCATCACTTTTCAACCCTTTCTGACTTCATTTGCTATTTTTCATGCATTTCATGATTTATTTTGACTAAGATGACCCTGAATTGAAAAGCACTTAAATGAACTCTGAAATGGTTGAAATTGGCATGGAATCATAATTTCACCCCACGTAGCATGTGCTAAAAGTTGAGAGGGTTACGGAAAAACTGGATGCACTTCGTGTACAACTGGACAATCTTTCGAAGTATTAGGGTTTCGGACGAAAACTCGTCTATTACAAAGGGTTTTAAATTTTTAAACATATTTTTAACTCAGGCTTTTTTTGTCATTCAATATGCACCATTCAAGCACATCATCACTTTTCAACCTTTTCTGACTTCATTTGCTATTTTTCATGCATTTCATGATTTATTTTGAGCTAAGATGACCCTGAAATTGAAAGCACTGCAAATGAACTCTAAAATGGTTGAAATTGGCATGGTATCATAATTTCACACACATAGCATTTGCTACAAAAGTGACAGGGTTACGGGAAAAACTGGATGCACTTCGTGTACAACTGGACTTCTCCTTCGAGTATCAGGGTGTTCGGACGAAAACTCGTCTATTACAAAGGGATTTTACAATCTTTTAACATATTTATCTCAAGCCTTTTTTTGTTTTCAATATGCACCATTCAAAGCCACATCATCACTTTTCAATCCTTTTCCTGACTTCATTTGCTATTTTTCATGCATTTCATGGTTTATTTTGAGCTAAAATGACCCTGAATTTGAAAAGCACTGCAAATGAACTCTGAAATGGTTGAAAATTGGCATGGTATCATAATTTCACCAAGTAGCATGTGCTAAAAGTTGAGAGGGTTACGGAAAAACTGGATGCACTTTGTGTACAAAACTGGACAATCTCTTCGAAGTATCAGGGTTTTCGGACGAAAACTCGTCTATTACAAAGGGATTTCATTTTTTTAACATATTTTAAACTCAAGACTTTTTCTGCATTCAATATGCACCATTCAAAAGCCACATCATCACTTTTCAACCCTTTCCTGACTTCATTTGCTATTTTTCATGCATTTCATGATTTATTTTGTACTAAGATGACCCTGAAATTGAAAAGCACTGTAAATGAACTCGAAATGGTTGAAAATTGGCATGGATCATAATTTCACACCACGTAGCATGTGCTAAAAAGTTGAGAGGGTTACGGGAAAAACTGGATGCACTTCGTGTACGAACTGGACATTCGTTCGAAGTATTAGGGTTTCGGACGAAAACTCTCTATTACAAGGGTTTCACAATTTTTAAAACATATTTTAACTCAAGGCTTTTTTTGTGCATTCAATATGCACCATTCAACAGCGACATCATCTCACTTTCAACCTTTTCTGACTTCATTTGCTATTTTTCATGCATTTCATGATTTATTTTGAGCTAAGATGACCCTGAAATTGAAAAGCACTGCAAATGAACTCTAAAATGGTTGAAAATTGGCATGGTATCATAATTTCACACACATAGCATTGCTAAAAAGTTGAGAGGGTTACCGGAAAAACTGGATGCACTTCGTGTACAAACTGACATTCTCCTTCGAGGTATCAGGGTTTCGGACGAAAACTCGTCTATTACAAAGGGATTCAATCTTTTAACATATTTTTATCTCAAATGACTTTTTTTGCATTCAATATGCACCATTCAAAGCCACATCATCACTTTTCACCCTTTTTTGACTTCATTTTCTATTTTTCATGCATTTCATGATTTATTTTTGAGCTAAGATGACCCTGAAATTGAAAAGCACTGCAATGAACTCTGAAATGGTTAAAATTGGAATGGTATCATAATTTCACCACCGTAAGCATGTGCTAAAAATTTGAGAGGGTTACGGGAAAAACTGGATGCACTTCGTGTACAACTGGACAATCTCCTACGAATTATCAGGGTTTCGGACGAAAACTCGTCTATTACAACAGGGATTTCATTTTTTAAACATATTTTAACTCAAGACTTTTTTCGCATTCATATGCACCATTCAAAGCCACATCATCACTTTTCACCCTTTCCTGACTTCATTTGCTATTTTTCATGCATTTCATGATTTTTTTGACTAAGATGACCCCTGAAATTGAAAAGCACTATAAATGAACTCTGAAATGGTTGAAATTGGCATGGAATCATAATTTCATTCACACCACGTAGCATGTGCTAAAAAGTTGAGAGGGTTACGGGAAAAACTGGATGCACTTCGTGTACGAACTGGACATCTCGTTCGAAGTATTAGGGTTTCGGACGAAAACTCGTCTATTACAAAGGTTTTAAATTTTAAACATATTTTACTCAAGCTTTTTTTTGCCTCAATATGCACCACATTCAAAGCGACATCATCACTTTTCAACCCTTTTCTGACTTCATTTGCTATTTTTCATGCATTTCATGATTATTTTGAGCTAAATGACCCTGAAATTGAAAAGCACTGCAAATGAACTCTAAATGGTTGAAAATTGGCATGGTATCATAATTTCACACACAGTAGCAGTGTGCTAAAAGTTGAGGGTTACGGGAAAAACTGGATGCACTTCGTGTACAAACTGGACATTCTCCTTCGAAGTATCAGGGTTTCGGACGAAAACTCGTCTATTACAAGGGATTACAATCTTTTAACATATTTTATCTCAAGCCTTTTTTTTGTTTTCAATATGCCACCATTCAAAGCCACATCATCACTTTTCAACCTTTTCTGACTTCATTTGCTATTTTATCATGCATTTCATGTTTTTTTGAGCTAAAATGACCCTGATTTGAAAAGCACTGCAAATGAACTCTGAAATGGTTGAAAATTGGCATGGTATCATAATTTCACACACCAACGTAGCATGTGCTAAAAAGTTGAGGGGTTACGGAAAAACTGGATGCACTTTGTGTACAAACTGGACATCTCCTTCGAAGTATCAGGGTTTCGGACGAAACTCGTCTATTACAAAGGGATTTCATTTTTTTAACATATTTTAACTCAAGACTTTTTCTGCATTCAATATGCACCATTCAAAGCCACTCATCACTTTACTTTTCAACCCTTTCCTGACTTCATTTGCTTTTTCATGCATTTCATGATTTATTTGTACTAAGATGACCCTGAAATTGAAAAGCACTGTAAATGAACTCTGAATGGTTGAAAATTGGCATGGAATCATAATTTCACCACCCACGTAGCATGTGCTAAAAAGTTGAGAGGGTTACGGGAAAAACTGGATGCACTTCGTGTACGAACTGGACATCTCGTTCGAAGTATAGGGTTTCGGACGAAACTCTCTATTACAAAGGGTTTCATCAATTTTTAAAACATATTTAACTCAAGGCTTTTTTTGGCATCAATATGCACCATTCAAAGCGACATCATCACTTTTCAACCTTTTCTGACTTCATTTGCTTTTTTCATGCATTTCATGATTTATTTTGAGCTAAATACCCTGAAATGAAAAGCACTGCAATGAACTCTAAAATGGTTGAAAATTGGCATGGTATCATAATTTCACACAAGCATGTGCTAAAAAGTTGAGAGGGTTACGGAAAAACTGGATGCACTTCGTGTACAAACTGGACATTCCCCTTCGAGTATCAGGGTTTCGGACGAAAACTCGTCTATTACAAGGGATTCAATCTTTTAACATATTTTATCTCAAGCTTTTTTTTGTTTTCATATGCACCATTCAAAGCCACATCATCACTTTTCAATCCTTTTTTCTGACTTCATTTGCTATTTTTCGAGCTTTCATGTTTTATGTTGAGCTAAAATGACCCTGAATTTGAAAAGCACTGCAAATGAACTCTGAAATGGTTGAAAATTGGCATGGTATCATAATTTCACCACACTAGCGTGTGCTAAAATTTGAGAGGGTTACGGGAAACTGGATGCACTTCGTGTACAAACTGGACAATCTCCTTCGAAGATCAGGGTTTCGGACGAAACTCGTCTATTACAAAGGATTTCATTTTTTAAACATATTTTAACTCAAGACTTTTTCTGCATTCAATATGCCACCATTCAAAGCCACATCATCACTTTTCAACCCTTTCCTGACTTCATTGCTATTTTTCATGCTTTTCATGATTTATTTTGAACTAAGATGACCCTGAATTGGAAAGCACTATAAATGAACTCTGAAATGGTTGAAAATTGGCATGGAATCATAATTTCACCCACGTAGCATGTGCTAAAAAGTTGAGAGGGTTACGGGAAAAACTGGATGCACTTCGTGTACGAACTGGACATCTCGTTCGAAGTATTAGGGTTTCGGACGAAAACTCGTCTATTACAAAGGGTTTCAATCATTTTAAACATATTTTAACTCAAGGCTTTTTTTGGCATTCAATATGCCCCATTCAAAGCGACATCATCACTTTTCAACCCTTTTTCGACTTCATTTGCTATTTTCATGCATTTCATGATTTTATTTTGAGCTAAGATGACCCGAATTGACACCTGCAAATGAACTCTAAAATGTTGAAAATTGGCATGGTATCATAATTTCACACACATAGCATGTGCTAAAAGTTGACAGGGTTACGGGAAAAACTGGATGCACTTCGTGTACAAACTGGCACATTCTCCTTCGAAGTATCAGGGTTTCGGACAAAACTCGTCTATTACAAAGGGATTACAATCTTTTAACATATTTTATCTCAAGCCTTTTTTTTTGTTTTTCAATATGCACCATTCAAAGCCACATCATCACTTTTCAATCCTTTTCTGACTTATTTGCTATTTTTCATGCATTTCATGGTTTATTTTGAGCTAAAATGACCCTGAATTTGAAAAGCACTGCAAATGAACTCTGAAATGGTTGAAAATTGGCATGGTATCATAATTTCACCAACGTAGCTGTGCTAAAAAGTTGAGAGGGTTACGGGAAAAACTGGATGCACTTTGGTACAAACTGGACAATCTCCTTCGAAGTACAGGGTTTCGGACGAAAACTCGTCTATTACAAAGGGATTTCATTTTTTTAACATATTTTAACTCAAGACTTTTTTCTGCATTCAATATGCACCTTCAAAGCCACATCATCACTTTTCAACCCTTTCCTGACTTCATTTGCTATTTTTCATGCTTTTCATGATTTATTTTTGTACTAAGATGACCTCTAATTGAAAAGCACTGTAAATGAACTCTGAAATGGTTGAAAATTGGCATGGAATCATAATTTCACCCACGTAGCATGTGCTAAAAAGTTGAGAGGGTTACGGGAAAAACTGGATGCACTTCGTGTACGAACTGAACAATCTCGTTTGAAGTATTAGGGTTTCGGACGAAAACTCATCTATTACAAAGGGTTTCAAATTTTTAACATATTTTAACTCAAGCTTTTTTTGCATTCAATATGCACCATTCAAGCGACATCATCACTTTTCAACCCTTTTCTGACTTCATTTGCTATTTTTCATGCATTTCATGATTTATTTTGAGCTAAGATGACCCTGAAATTGAAAAGCACTGCAAATGAACTCTAAAATGGTTGAAATTGGCATGGTATCATAATTTCACACACATAGCATGTGCTAAAAAGTTGAGAGGGTTACCGGAAAAACTGGATGCCTTCGTGTACAAACTAACATTCTCCTTCGAGTATCAGGGTTTCGGACGAAAACTCGTCTATTCAAAGGGATTACAATCTTTTAACTATTTTATCTCAAGCCTTTTTTTGTTTTCAATATGCACCATTCAAAGCCACATCATCACTTTTCAATCCTTTTCTGACTTCATTTTTTGCTATTTTCAGCATTTCATGGTTTATTTTGAGCTAAAATGACCCTGAATTTGAATAGCACTGCAAATGAACTCTGAAATGGTTGAAAATGGGCATGGTATCAAATTTCACCAACGTAGCATGTGCTAAAATTTGAGAGGGTTACGGGAACACACATAGATAGCACCATTCAAACCACTCATCACTTTTCATCCTTTTCTGACTTCTTTGCTTATTTCAGCATTTCATGTTTATTTTTTGGCTAAAATGACCCTGAATTTGAAAGCACTGGCAAATGAACATCTGAACTGGTTGGAATTGGGCATGGTATCAATATTCACAACGTCGCAATGTGCTAAAAAGTTGAGTAGGGTTACGGACAACTGGATGCCTTCGTGTATCAAACTGGACCAATCTCCCTTCGAAGTACTCACATGGGTTTCGCGACGAAACTCCGTCTATTACCAAAGGGATTTCATTTTTTAACATAATTTTAACTCAAGCACTTTTTCTTTCTATTCAATAGCACCTCAAACCACATCATCAACTTGTCAACCCTGTTCCTGACTTCATTTGGCTATTTTTTTCAATGCATTTCATGATTTATTTTGACTACAATGACCCCTGAATTGAAAGCACTACGTAAATGAACTCTGAAAATGGTTGAAAATTGGCATGGCAAATCATAATTTCACCCACGTAGCAATGTGCTAAAAAAGTTGAGGAGGGTTACGGAAAACTGGATGCACTCGTTTACGAACTGGACATCTCTCACCCTTCGAGTATTAGGGTTTCGACGAAGACTCTCTATTACCAAGAGTTTCAAATTTTAAAACATATTTAACTCAAGCTGTTTTTGCATTCAATATGCAGCCATTCAAAGGACATCCAATCACTTTTCAACCCTTTTCTGCACTTCATTTGCTATTTTTCATGCATTTCAATGATTTTATTTGAGCTAAGATGACACCTGAAATTGAAAGCACTGCAAATGACTCTAAATGGTGAAAGTGGCTGGTATCATAATTTCACACCATAGCATTTGCTAAAGTTTAGACGGTTTTTTTTTTATACGGGAAAAAACTGGATGCACTTCGTTGTACAAACTGACTTCTCCGTCGAGTATCAGGCGTTTCGGACGAAAACTCGTCCCCTATCTACAAAGGGTTTTCATTCTTTGACATTTTTTCTCAAGACCTTTTTTTGCATTCAATATGCAGCATGGGCAGTAAAAAAAAAAAATCCACATCATCACTTTTCAACCTTTTTTGACTGTATTTTGCTATTTTTCAATGCATTTCATGGTTCTATTTTGAGCTAAAAAATTTGAAACCCTGAAATTGAAAAGCAGCTGCAAGGAACTCTGAAATGGTTAAAATGGAATGGGTATCATAATTTCACCAACAGTAGCATTGCTAAAAAGTTGAGTGGTCAGGGAAAAACCTGGATCACTTCTGTGTACAAACTGGACCACTCTCCTTCGAAGTATCGGGTTTCCGACTAAAACTCGTTATTCAAAGGCGTTCATTTTTTTAACATATTTAACTCAAGACTTTTTTTCTGCATTCAATATGCACATTCAAGCCAATCTCACTTTTCAACCCTTTCCTGACTTCATTTCGTGCTATTTTTTCATGCATTCATGATTGTTTTGACTAAGATAACCCTGATTGAAAGCAACTGATAAATAACTCTGAATGGTGAAATCTTGCATGGAATCATATTGTACCCTAGCATGTGGCTTAAAAGTTGAGAGGGTTACGGGACAAAACTGATGCCACTATCGTGTACGGACCTGGACAGATCTCCGTTGAAGTATTGGTTCGGACGAAACTCAGTCTATTACAAAGGGTTTTAATTTTTCAAACATATTTTTAACCTCAAGGCTTTTTTTTGCATTCAATATGGCAACCATTCAGTTCGCACATCATCACTTTTCAAACCCTTTTCTCTTTGACTACATTTGCTATTTGTCCATGCCAATTTTCATGTTTATTTGGAGCTAAGATGACCCTGAAACTTGAAAAGCCTGAATATGACTCTAAATGGTTTGAAAATGTGGCATGGTAATCATCATTTCACACACAGTATCACTGTGCTAAAAAGTGTAGACAGGTTACCACTGGTAAAAACTGATGCACTTCGTGTCAAAACTGACATTCTCCTTCGAGGTATCGGGTTTTCGGACGAAACTCGTCTATTACAAAGGGATTACAATCTTGTAACCATATTTTATCTCGCCTTTTTTTTTTGTTTTCATATCACCATCAAGCCCATCATCACTTTCAAATCCTTTTCTGACCTTCATTTGCTATTTTTCAATGCATTTCAATGGTTATTTTGAGCTAAATGGCCCCGAAATTTGAATAGCACTGGCAAATGAACTCCTGAAATGGTTGAAATTGGCATGGTATCATAATTTCACCAACTAGCCACTAAGCATGTGCTAAAAATTTGAGGGGTTACGGGAAAACTGGATGCCTTGTTTACAAACTGGACAATCTCCTTTCGCAGCTATCAGGTTTCGGACGAAACTCGTCTATTACAAAGGGGATTCATTTTTTAACATATTTTACTCAAGACTTTTTTTCTGTCAGTTCCATATGCACCATTCAAGCCACATCATCACACTTTTCAAACCTTTCCTGACTTGCATTTGCTATTTTTCATGCTTCATGATTTTTTTGTACTACGATTGAACCTGAAATTGAAAAGCACTAGTAAAGGAACTCTGAAACTGGTAAAATTGGGCATGGCACATCATTTCACCCACGTAGCATTTGCTACAAAAGTTGAGAGGGTTACGGGAACAACTTGGATGCACTTCGTGTACGAACTGGCACAGATCTCGTTCAAGTATTTAGGGTTTCGGACGAAACCTAACTATTACAAAGGGTTTCAATTTTTAAAACATAATTTAACTCAAGGCTTTTTTTTTGCATTCAATATGCCACCTTCAAGGCGACATCAATCACTTTTCAAACCCTTTTCGACTTCATTTGCTATATTTTCCATCAAGCACTTTCATGTTTATTTGAGCTAAGAATGACCCTGAATTGAAAGCACTGCAAATGGAACTCTAAAATAGGTTAAAATGGCAATGTTAATCATAATTTCAACACACATAGTCATGTGCTAAAAATGTGAAAGGGTTACCGGAAAAACTGTGATGCACTTCGTACAAATGAAACATTCTCCTTCTGAGTTATCAGGGTGTCGCGAAACTCTCTATACAAAGGGATTAATCTTTAACATATTTTATCCAAGACTTTTTTTTTTCATTCAATTGCACCATTCAAAGCCAACATAATCCAATTTTCAATCACTTTCTTGACGTTCATTTGCTATTTTTCAAGCATTGCATGGTTTATTTGAGCTAAAATGACCCTGAAATTGATAGCACCTCTGCAAACTGAACTCTGAAATGTTGTAAATTGGCAATGGTATCATAATTTCACCAACGTAGCTGTGCTAAAAATTAGAGGGTTTACGGGAAAAACTGGATGCATTCGGTACAAACTGGTACAAATCTCCTCAAGATCGGTGTTCGTGACGAAACACTCGTCTATACAAAGGGATTCATTTTTTAAACATATTTTAACTCTAAGACTTTTTCTGTCATTAATATGCACCATCAAAGCCACATCAATCACTTTTATCAACCTTTCCTGACTTCAATTTGCTATTTTGTTCATGCATTTCATGATTTTAATTTGACTAAGATGACTCCTGAAATTGGAAAACACCTTCAATGAACTCTGAATGGTTGAAATTGGCGATGGAATCCATAATTTCACCATCACTAGCATGTTGCTAAAAAGTTGAGTAGGGTTACAGGAAAACTGGATGCCTTCGTGTACAACTGGACAATCTCGTTCGAATTATTGGTTTTCGCGACGAAAATCTGTCTCATTGTCAAACCGGTTTTCAAAATTTTTAAAACATATTTTAACTCAAACTTTTTTGTGCATTCAATATGCACCTTCAAAGCGACATATCACTTTTCAAACCCTTTCTGACTTTCATTTGCTATTTTTTCATGTCATTTCATGATTGTATTTTGAGCTAAATTGACCTGAAAATTTGAAAAAGCACTGCAAATGAACTCTAATGGTTGAACAATTGGGCATGTATCATAATTTCACACACATACTGTTGCCTAAAAAGTTGACAGGGTACGGCAAAACATGGATGCACTCTGTACAACTGGACATCCCCTTCGAAGTATCAGGGTTTCGGACAGAAAACTCTCTATTCAAGGATTCAATCTTTGAACATATTTTTATCTCACCTTTTTTTGTTTTCAAATATGCCCATTCAACCACCTCATCAACTTTTCACTCCTTTTTGAACTTCATTTGCTATTTTTTCCATGCATTTCCAGGATTTTATTTTGAGTCTAAATTGCACCCTGAATTGAAAAGCACTGCAATGAAACTCTGACATGAGTGAAAAATTGGCATGGTATCTAATTTCACCAACGTAGCATGTGCTAAAACGTTGAAAGGGTTCGGGAAAAACTGATGCACTCTGGTGTACAAACTGGACAATCTCCTTCGAATATCAGGGTTTCGCAAAACTCGTCTTATTACAAAGGGATTAATCTTTTTTAAATATTTATACTCAAGCACTTTTTTGTCAATTTCAGTATGCAACCATTCAAGCCACATCATCACTTTTCATCCCTTCTCTGACTTCATTTTGGCTATTTTCTTTCATGCATTCATATGGTTTAATTTTGTACTAAGATGACCCTGAAATTGGAAAAGCACTGTAAGATACTCTGAAATGGTTGAAAATTGGCTGGTAATCATCAATTTCAATCAACCCACGGAGCAGTTGCTAAAAGTTGAGAAGGGTTACGGGAAAACTGGATGCACTTCGTGTCACACTGGACAATCTCCTTCGAAGTTATTAGGGTTTCGGACAGCAAACTCGTCTATATTAACAAAGGGTGTTCCATTGTTTAACATATTTTAACTCAAGCTTTTTCTCTGCATTCCATATGCACCATTCAAGCCACATCCATCATCTTTTTCAACGAAGTATTAGGGTTTCGGACGAAAACTCATCTATTACAAAGGGTTTCAAATTTTTAAAACATATTTTAACTCAAGGCTTTTTTTGCATTCAATATGCACCATTCAAAGCGACATCATCACTTTTCAACCCTTTTCTGACTTCATTTGCTATTTTTCATGCATTTCATGATTTATTTTGAGCTAAGATGACCCTGAAATTGAAAAGCACTGCAAATGAACTCTAAAATGGTTGAAAATTGGTATGGTATCATAATTTCACACACATAGCATGTGCTAAAAAGTTGAGAGGGTTACCGGAAAAACTGGATGCACTTCGTGTACAAACTGGACATTCTCCTTCGAAGTATCAGGGTTTCGGACGAAAACTCGTCTATTACAAAGGGATTACAATCTTTTAACATATTTTATCTCAAGCCTTTTTTTGTTTTCAATATGCACCATTCAAAGCCACATCATCACTTTTCAATCCTTTTCTGACTTCATTTGCTATTTTTCAAG
>CM022299.1:596742807-596760087 GCA_011799875.1 Thinopyrum elongatum | reverse complement strand
TGCTTTTCATGGCGGGTTTAAGTTTTTGAGCTAGAATGACCCGAACTTTGAAAGCCAAAACTTCAAATGAACTCTGAATAGGTGAAAATTGGCATGGTATCATAATTTCACACAACGACATGTGCTAAAAAGTTGAGAGGGTTACGGGGAAAAACTGGATGCACTTTGTGTCACGGGACATCTCCTTCGAAGTTTAGGGTTTCGGACGAAAATCGTCTATTACAAAGGGATTCATTTTTTTAACATATTTTAAACCAAGACTTTTCTGCATTCAATATCACCATTCAAAGCACATCATCACTTTTCAACCCTTTCCTGACTTCATTTTCTATTTTCATGCATTTCATGATTTATTTTGACTAAAGACACCCTGAAATTGAAAAGCACTGTAAAGAACTCTGAAATGGTTGAAATTGGCATGGAATCATAATTTCACCCACGTAGCATGTGCTAAAAAGTTGAGAGGGTTACGGAAAAACTGGATGCACTTCGTGTAGAACTGGACAATCTCGTTCGAAGTATTAGGTTTCGGACGAAAACTCGTCTATTACAAAGGGTTTCAAATTTTTAAAACTATTTAACTCAAGGCTTTTTTTTGCATTCATATGCACCATTCAAGCACATCATCACTTTTCAACCTTTTCTGACTTCATTTGCTATTTTTTCAATGCATTTCATGATTTATTTTGAGCTAAGATGACCCTGAAATTGAAAAGCACTGCAAATGAACTCTAAATGGTTAAAAATTGGCATGGTATCATAATTTCACACACAGCATGTGCTAAAAAGTTGAGAGGGTTACCGGAAAAACTGGATGCACTTCGTGTACAACTGGACCTTCTCCTTCGAGGTATCAGGGTTTCCGGACGAAACTCGTCTATTACAAGGATTCAATCTTTTTAACATATTTTAATCTCAAGACTTTTTTTGCATTTCAATATGCACCATTCAAAGCCACATCATCACTTTTCACCTTTTTGTGACTTCATTTGCTATTTTTCATGCATTTCATGATTTATTTTGAGCTAAATGACCCTGAATTGAAAAGCACTGCAATGAACTTGAAATGGTTGAAAATTGGAATGGTATCATAATTTCACCAACGTAGCATGTGCTAAAAGTTGAGAGGGTTACGGAAAAACTGGATGCACTTCGTGTACAAACTGGACAATCTCCTAGCGAAGTATCAGGGTTCGGACGAAAACTCGTCTATTCAAAGGATTTCATTTTTTAAACTATTTTAACTCAAGACTTTTTTTCTGCATTCAATATGCACCATTCAAAGCCACATCATCACTTTTCAACCCTTTCCTGACTTCATTTGCTATTTTTCATGCATTTCATGATTTATTTTGAACTAAGATGACCCTGAAATTGAAAAGCACTATAATGAACTCTGAAATGGTTGAAAATTGGCATGGAATCATAATTTCAACCCCACACGACAGTGTGCTAAAAAGTTGAGAGGGTTACGGAGAAAACTGGATGCACTTCGTGTACGAACTGGACAATCTCGTTCGAAGTATTAGGGTTTCGGACGAAAACTCGTCTATTACAAAGGGTTTCAAATTTTTAAAACATATTTTAACTCCAAGGCTTTTTTTTGCATTCAATATGCACCATTCAAAGCGACATCATCACTTTTCAACCCTTTTCTGACTTCATTTGCTTTTTTTCATGCATTTCATGATTTATTTTGAGCTAAGATGACCCTGAAATTGAAAAGCACTGCAAATGAACTCTAAAATGGTTGAAAATTGGCATGGTATCATAATTTCACACACACTAGCATGTGCTAAAATTGACAGGGTTTACGGGAAAAACTGGATGCACTTCGTGTACAAACTGGACTTCTCCTTCGAAGTATCAGGGTTTCGGACGAAAACTCGTCTATTACAAGGATTACAATCTTTTAACATATTTTATCTCAAAGCCTTTTTTTGTTTTCAATTGCACCATTCAAAGCCACATCATCACTTTTCAAATCCTTTTTCTGACTTCATTTGCTATTTTCATGCATTTCATGGTTTATTTTTGAGCTAAATGACCCTGAATTTGAAAAGCACTGCAAATGAACTCTGAAATGGTTGAAAATTGGCATGGTATCATAATTTCACCAACGTAGCAATGTGCTAAAATTGAGAGGGTTACGGAACACTGGATGCACTTGTGTGTCAAAACTGGACAATCTCCTTCGAAGTATCAGGGTTTCGGACAAAACTCGTTCTATTACAAAGGGATTTCATTTTTTAACATATTTTAACTCAAGACTTTTTCTGCATTCAATATGCACCATTCAAAGCCACATCATCCCTTTTCAACCCTTTCCTGACTTCATTTGCTATTTTTCATGCATTTCATGATTTATTTTGTACTAAGATGACCCGAAATTGAAAGCCTGTAAATGAACTCTGAAAGGTTTGAAAATTTGCATGGAATCATAATTTCACCCACGTAGCATGTGCTAAAAAGTTGAGAGGGTTACGGGAAAACTGATCGCACTTCGTGTACGAACTGGACAATCTCGTTCGAATATTAGGGTTTCGGACGAAAACTCATCTATTACAAAGGTTTCAAATTTTTAAAACATATTTTAACTCAAGGCTTTTTTTGCATTCAATATGCACCATTCAAAGCGACATCATCACTTTTCAACCCTTTTCTACTTCATTTGCTATTTTTCATGCATTTCATGATTTATTTTGAGCTAAGATGACCCTGAAATTGAAACACTGCAAATAACTCTAAAATGGTTGAAAATTGGCATGGTATCATAATTTCACACACATAGCATGTGCTAAAAAGTTGAGAGGGTTACCGAAAAACTGGATGCACTTCGTGTACAAACTGGACTTCCCCTTCGAGGTATCAGGGTTTCGGACGAAAACTCGTCTATTACAAAGGGATTACAATCTTTTAACATATTTTATCTCAAGCCTTTTTTTGTTTTCAATATGCACCATTCAAAGCCACATCATCACTTTTCAATCCTTTTCTGACTTCATTTGCTATTTTTCAAGCATTTCATGGTTTATTTTGAGCTAAAATGACCCTGAATTTGAATAGCACTGCAAATGAACTCTGAAATGGTTGAAAATTGGCATGGTCTCATAATTTCACCAACGTGCTGTGCTAAAAATTGAGAGGGTTACGGAAAAACTGGATGCACTTCGTGTACAAACTGGACAATCTCCTTCGAAGCATCAGGGTTTCGCGAAAACTCGTCTATTCCAAAGGATTTCATTTTTTTTAACATATTTTAACTCAAGACTTTTTCTTGCATTCAATATGCACATTCAAAGCCACTCATCACTTTTCAACCCTTCCTGACTTCATTTGCTATTTTTTCATGCATTTCATGATTATTTTGATACTAAGATGACCCTGAAATTGAAAAGCACTATAATGAACTCTGAAATGGTTTGAAAATTGGCATTGAACAATATTTCACCCACGTAGCATGTGCTAAAAAGTTGAGAGGGTTACGGGAAAAACTGGATGCACTTCGTGTACGAACTGGACAATCTCTTCGAAGTATTAGGGTTTCGGACGAAAAACTCGTCTATTACAAGGGTTTCAAATTTTTTTAAAACAAATTGAAAACTCATCTATGCAAGGGTTTCAATTTTTAAAACATATTTACTCAAGGCTTTTTTTGCATTAATATGCACCCATTCAAAGCCAATCAACATTTTCAACCCTTTTCTGACTTCATTTTGCTATTTTTTCTTCTGCTATTCATGATTTATTTTGAGCTAAGATGACCCTCGAAATTGAAAAGCACTCAATGCACTCTTAATGGGAAAATTGGCATGTTCAATAAATTTCAGCCACATAGCATGTGCTAAAATGTTGAGAGGGTAGGAAAACTGGATGCAACTTCGTGTACAAACTGGACCATTCTCCTTCGAGGTCTCAGGTTCTCGGACGAAACTCGTCTATTACAAGGGGTTCATCTTTTAACATATTTTTGTATCTCAAGCCTTTTTTGTTTTTTCAATATGCACCATTTCAAGCCACACATCACTTTTTCATCCTTTTCTGACTTCATTGCTATTTTTCATGACATTTCATGGTTATTATTTTGGCTAAAATGACCCTGAATTGAAAGCACTGGCAAATGAACTCTGAATGGTTGAAATTGGCATGGTATCATATTTCATCACAACGTCGCATGTGCTAAAAATGTAGAGGGGGGTTACGGAAAAACTGGAGATCACTTCGTGTACAAAATGGAACACTCTCCTTCGAAGCATCCATGGTTTCGGACGAAACTCCGTCTATTACAAAGGATTTCACTTTTTTTTAAATACATTTTTAAACTCAAGACTTTTTTTTCTCTGGCATTCATATGCACATGTCAACACACCACACATCACTGTTTCATCATCACCCTTTTCACTTCTTTGCTATTTTTCATGCATTTATGATTTATTTTGAGCTAGATGACCCCTGAATTGAAAAGCACAGCTAAATGAACTCTGAAAATGGTTGAAATTGGCATGGCAAATCATAATTTCACCCACGCAGGCATGTGCTAAAAAGTTGAGAGGTGTTACGTGAAAAACTGGCATCACTCGTTTACAAACTGACAAATCTCTTCGAAGTATCAGCTGGTTTCGGACGAAGCTCGTCTTTACAAGAGGATTTCATTTTTAAAACATTTTAAACTCAAGACTGTTTTTTGCATTCATATGGCAACCTTCAAAGGCACATCCATCTACTTTTCAACCCTTTTCTGACTTCATTTGCTATTTTTCATGCATTTCATGATTTATTTGATGCTAAGTGACAAACATTGAAAAGCACTGCAAATGAAACTCCTAAAATGGTTGGAAAAATTGGCTTGATATCATAATTTCACCCACTAGCCATTGCTAAATTAAAGTGATGGTTTTTTTTTTAACGGGAAACTGATGCACTTCGTTGTACAAACTGGACATCTCGTTCGAATCTTAGGGTTTCGGACGAAAACTCTCCCCCCCCCCTCGATTACAAGGGATTTCACATTTTTAAACATATTTTTACTCAAGCTTTTTTTTGTGCATTCAATATCCCATGGGCATAACAAAACAAAAGCTCACACACATCCGTTTCAACCTTTTCTGACTTATTGTGCTATTTTTTCAATTGCATTTCATGGTTTATTTTGAGCTAAATGACCCTGACTTGGGAAAGGCAGCTGCACATGAGACTCGATGACGTTGAAAAATTGGCATGGTATCATAATTTCACCAACAGTATCATGTCTAAAAGTTGAGGGTACGGGAAAACCTGGATCGAACTTTCGTGTACAAACTAGTCATCTCCTTCGAAGTATCGGTTTTCGACTAAAAACTCGTCTTTCCAATGGCTTTTCATTCTTTTTGACATATTTAACTCCAAGCTTTTTTTGGCATCAATAGCACCATTCAAAGCGAATCATCCCTTTTCAACCCTTTCTTTACTTCATTTCGTTGCTATTTTTATGTCATGCATTTCGATGATTTATTTGACTAGATAACCCCTGAATTGAAAGCCTGCAATGAACTCTGAAATGGTTGCTAAATTGGAAATGTCATATTTTACCACGTAAGCATGTGCTAAAAAGTCGGAGAGGGTTCCGGGAACAAACTGAGTGCACTTCGTGTTACACCTGGCACCCATCTCGTCCTTGGAATAATATCGGTTTTCGGGACGAAACCTCGTCTATTACAAAGGGATTCATTTTTCAACATCTTTTAACCTCAAGCTTTTTTCTTCGCATTCAATATGCATGCATAACGATCACTCATCACTTTTCACACAAACCCTTTTTCATCCTGACTTCACTTTCTATTTGTTCTTGCATTTCATGATTTATTTGGAGCTAAGATGACCCTGAAATTGAAAAGTCACTGCAAATGAACTCTGAAATGGTTGAAAAATTGGCATGGAATCATATAATTCACACCAGTAGCCTTGCTAAAGTAGAGGTTACACCGGTAAAACCTGATGCCTTCGTGTACAAACTGGACATCTCCTGTCGAGTATCTAGGTTGTTTCGACGCAACCTCGTCTATTACAACAGGGATTATCAATCTTTAAACATATTTTATCTCAAGCTTTTTTTTTTTTGTTCAGTATCGCACCATTCAACCACATCATCACTTGTCACACCTTTTTTTCGTCTGACCTCATTTGCTATTTTCAGCATTTCATCTGTTTATTTTGGCTACAATGACCTAAATTGAAAAGCACTGGCAAATGACCTCTGAAATGTGTTGAAAATTGGCATGTTATCATAAATTTCACCAACAGTAGCATGTCTAAAAGTTGAAGTGTTACGGGAAAAAACTGGATCACTTCGTTACAAAACTGAGCAATCTCCTTTCGCAGTATCAGGGTTTCGACGAAACTCGTCTATTACAAAGGGTGTTCATTCTTTTAACATATTTTAACTCAAAGACTTTTTTCTGCAGTTCAATATGCACCATTCAAAGCCACATCATCACCTTTTAACCCTTTCTGCTTTCTGATTTGCATTCATTTTTCTGGCATTCATGATTTATTTTGTGACTAATTGACCACTGAAATTGAAAGCACTGTAAAGGAACATCGAAATGTAAATTGGCATGGAAATCCAATTTCACCCACGTAGCATTGTGCTACAAAGTTGAGGGTTACGGGAAACTGGATGCACTTCGTGTACGAACTGAGCATCTCGCTTCGAAGTATGCAGTTGTCGGACGAAACCTCTATGTTAACAAAGGGTTCAATTTTTAATACATAATTTTAACTCAAGGACTTATACTTTTTTGCTTCAATATGGCACATTAAGCAGCACTCCCATCACTTTTCAACCCTTTTCCTCTTCATTTGCTATTTTTCATCAAGCATTTTCATGGATTATTTTTGAGCTAAGAATGACCCTGAATTGAAACAGCGTGCAAATGAACTCTGAAATGTTTGAAAATGGCATGAATCACATAATATTCACCACCGTAGCATTTGCTAAAAGTTTGATGAGGGTTACGGCAAAAACTGTATGCACTTCGTGTCACACACTGACATTCTCGTTCGAATTATCTAGGGTTTCGCGACGAAAACTCGTCTATTACAAAGGGATTAATCATGTTTAACATATTTTACTCAAGCTTTTTTTGTTTCAATTGGCACCCATTCAAAGCACATATCCTTTTCAATACCCTTTCTTGACGTTCATTTGCTATTTTTCAAGCATTTCTGAGTTATTTTTGAGCTAAAGATGACCTGAATGATAAGCACCTGCAAATGAACGTCTGAAATTGTTGAAAATTGGCATGGTATCATAATTCCCTACGTACTTGCTAAAAATTTTAGAGGGTTTTACGGGAAAACTGATGCACTTCGTGTAGCAAACTGGACAAATCTCCTCAAGCATCATGGTTTCGTACGAAACAACTCGTCTATACAAAGGGATTCATTTTTTTAACTATTTTAACTCCTACTTTTTCTGCCTTAATATGCACCATTCAAAGCCACATCTCACTTTTCATCAACCTTTTCTGACTTCAATTTGCTATTTTTCATGCATTTCATGATTTATTTTGAGCTAAGATGACTCCTGAAATTGAAAACACTGTGCAAAATGAACTCTGAAATGGTTGAAATTGGCCGTAATCATAATTTCACACATCACATAGCATGTTGCTAAAAAGTGAGAGGGTTACAGGAAAACTGGGTGCACTTCGTGTACAAACGGACAATCTCCTTCGAATTATCAGGTTTCGGCGAAAACTCGTCTTTGTCATAACCGGTTTTTCATCATTTTAACATAATTTTACTCAGAAACTTTTTTGTCAGTCAATATGCACCATTCAAAGCCACATCATCCTTTTCAACCCTGTTCTGACTCTCATTTGCTTTTTTTTCATGTATTTCATGATTTATTTTTAGCTAAGATGACTGAAATTGAAAAAGCACTGCAAAGAACTCTGAATGGTTGAAAATTGGCATGGTATCATAATTTCACACCCACATACGTTGCCTTAAAAAGTTGAGAGGGTTACGGCGGAAAAACATGGATGCACCTTCTGCTACAACTGGACATTCCCCTTCGAAGTATCAGGGTTTCGGAACAAAAACTCGTCTATTACAAGGATTTCAATCTTTAACATAATTTTTATCTCAGCCTTTTTTGTTTTCAAATATGCACCATTCAAAACCACCTCATCAATTTTCAACCCTTTTATGGAACTTCATTTGCTATTTTTTCATGCATTTCAGGAATTTTTTTTAGCTAGATGCACCCTGAATGAAAAGCACTGCAAATGAAACTCTGAAATGAGTTGAAATTGGGCATGGTATCATAATTCACCAACTAGCATGTGCTAAAACGTTGACAAGGGTTCCGGGAAAACTGATGCACTCATGTACAAACGGACAATCTCCCTTCGAATTTCAGGGTTTCGGACGAAAACTCGTCTATTACAAAGGGCATTCAACTCTTTTTAAATATGTTATCTCAAGCCTTTTTTGTTTTTCATATGCAACATTCAAAGCCACATCACAACTTTTCAATCCTTTCTGACTTCATTTTTTTGCTATTTTCATTTTTTCAATGCATGTCATTGGTTTATTTTGAGCTAAATGAAACCCTGAATTGGAAAAGCACTGCAAGAACTCGTGAAATGGTTTGAAAATTGGCTGGTAATCATCATTTCAATCAACCAAGTAGCATGTTGCTAAAAGTTGAGAAGGGTTACGGGAAAACTGGATGGCACTTCGTGTACAACTGGACAATCTCCTCGAAGTTATCAGGGTTTTCGGACTAAAACTCGTCTATTACAAAGGGATGTCATTTTTTTAACATATTTTTAAACTCAAGACTTTTTCTCTGCATTCCATATGCACCATTCAAGCCACATCCATCATCTTTTTCAACAACGTAGCATGTGCTAAAAATTTGAGAGGGTTACGGGAAAAACTGGATGCACTTCGTGTACAAACTGGACAATCTCCTTCGAAGCATCAGGGTTTCGGACGAAAACTCGTCTATTACAAAGGGATTTCATTTTTTTAACATATTTTAACTCAATACTTTTTCTGCATTCAATATGCACCATTCAAAGCCACATCATCACTTTTCAACCCTTTTCTGACTTCATTTGCTATTTTTCATGCATTTCATGATTTATTTTGAGCTAAGATGACCCTGAAATTGAAAAGCACTGCAAATGAACTCTGAAATGGTTGAAAATTGGCATGGAATCATAATTTCACTCACATAGCATGTTCTAAAAAGTTGAGAGGGTTACAGGAAAAACTGGGTGCACTTCTGTGGCGCCCCCGGCTCGATCGTACACTAATCATGCACGCAAACGTGTACGATCAAGATCAGGGACTCACGGGAAGATATCACAACACAACTCTAAAACATAAATAAGTCATACAAGCATCATAATACAAGCCAGGGGCCACGAGGGCTCGAATACAAATGCTCGATCATAGACGGGTCAGCGGAAGCAACAATATCTGAGTACAGACATAGGTTAAACAAGGTGCCATAAGATGGCTAGCACAAACAGGGATACAACAGATCGAACAGGCGCAGGGCCTCCTGCCTGGGATCCTCCTAACTACTCCTGGTCGTCGGCGTCCTGGACGTAGTAGTAGGCTCCGTCCTGGTGGTAGTAGTCGTCGAAGGTGGCGTCTGGCTCCTGGGCTCCAACATCTGGTTGCGACAACCAGCCAGAAGGGAAAGGGGGAAAGGAGGGGGAAAGCAACCGTGAGTACTCATCCAAAGTACTCGCAAGCAAGGATCTATACTACATATGCATGGTATATGTGTAAAGAGGCAATATCGGTGGACTGAACTGCAGAATGCCAGAATAAGAGGGGGATAGCTAGTCCTGTCGAAGACTACGCTTCTGGCAGCCTTCGTCTTGAAGCAATAGAAGAGATTAGTTGGAAGTTAACCAAACAACAACGTATAGCATAATCCTACCCGTCGATCCTCTGAACTCTCGTCGCACCATGCGAGAGAGCGACCACGGGGTATATCTATCACTGTAAGGGTGGTTGGTGTTTTATTAAGTAGCATTTCTAGTTTCAGTTGAGGTCGGAATACAACTCCGGGGGTAGTCCTTGTACCGAGGGACACGGGCTATCAATAGATAAACTCCCTGCAGGGGGTGCACCACATATTCCCCAAAACGTCGATCCCGATTATTGGCCGGACCCCACTTTCCGGGGTCATGCTCGGGCCTCGGAAGAGGAGTCCACACGTCGCAGCCCACCTAGGCTCAACAGAGAGGTGAGGTCAGCACGCCGGACTAATCCTGTATGGCGACTCTGGGTGTCGATGGCCCATCGACCTACGGTGCGATCATAGCACGTTTGCAGTACGCTAGCGGCACCGCGACGACGATCATGGGCGCAGTTGGCCTAGCAAACCCATCACGATAAACGGCGGGGTACGTCCCGTAGCGCGGTCCAACAGGGCGCGCCGCTCCAGTCGCTGACGTCAAGAAGCTCAGCTGAGGATTACCACGACGCCGGGATACCCATAACTCTCGCCGACGTAGTTGGTAGTGCGTAGTGAGGCCAGTGCCACAGACTCGATTCAAATATTCCAAATCTCTGGTTAAGAGTGATGTTATTATGAAGGAGGTGAAACGCGAACGCCGAACAGGTGCTAGGCCCACCTGTCTCATAGGTGGTCACAACCTGCCCGCGGCCCTCCGCCACAAAAGATCCACTCAAAGGCCGTTGGGACAAAGGTCTTTCAGCCCCAATCCGTGGAATCACTCGCGGGGGGTCTCTTCGAGCCGAGTCCCGGATTTAGTCACCATCGGGATAGTATGCGCATATAGTATAGTATACACCCGTTGATCACCCCCGAGTGATCACGGCCCGAAGTTAGTTATAGCAAGGACAGGATGACAAGGAATGCTAGGGCCAATGTGATAAAAACTAGATCCTACAATAGGCATTTAGGATGGCAGGGTAAGGATCAACAACTGGAGTAGAACAATGACAGGGCATGCAGCAGAATAGAGAATTAACGAAAGCAGTACATGCTACACGACTTCTAATGCAAAGCAGTTATGAAAGTATAGAGGAGAATAGGCGATATATGGTGATAAGGGGGGGGGCTAGCGTGGTTGCTCTGCAAGGTAGGGGTCTCAAACAAACGTAGTCGGTCGGGGGCGCACCAGCGCGAGCCTGGCGTCGGTCTCGTAGTTCTACCGAAGAGGAAGAGGGGGAAGAAAACAGTAAACAACGGCAATAATGCAACAGGGATGGCATGACATGTCTAAATGATAGTGCACGGGGTGAGATAAGCCTAACTAAGGCGATTTAGTTAATTAGGAATTTATTGGATTTATTTAATTAACGTTGGACACTATTCATTACGAAATCGGTCGAAGGTTCAACGTTCTCAAGCTGGCGGGAGTCTGCGGAGAGGTGATTACCGAGGGCGTATCGGGTGGGGTCGTATCGTCGTTCTGGAGAAGTTTCAGTATAAACTATTTTCATCGGAGTTAGCGGTTTAAAAGATATGATTTTCTAAAGTTTTATTAATGTTCTGAAATTTTAATTAAATTTAATTCAAACATTGTGTCGAAATACAGTAATTGATGACGTAGCATGACATTCATGTGAACGTCACAGTCAACCTGACAGGGTGGGTCCCACTGTCAGTAGGCAATGTGTTAGGTTAATTAGGGTTTAATAATTTTTAATTACTGAGACTGTTGTAATTAACAACTTTAAAATTAGTTCTAATTAGATTAACCTAAATCAGGATTAATTAACTAATTAAATTAAATAATTAATTGAGTTGTTAGAATCATTTTTTTATTATTTCTTTTCTTTTATTAAAAACGTTTGGGGGGGGCGGCACTGGACAGTGGAAAGACGGAATAGTGACAACGAAAACTGTGAAAGTACAGGAGGAAGGTTGTAAGCGCGAGTTGGGGGGGGGGGGCAAAAGACAGGACAAATGGGCGAGAGAGAACGAGACTAGGAACGAGGAAGGGTGAGGTGGGGCCAGGCAAGGGGGGTGGAGGGAGAGGGAAAGATCAATGGAAGGAGAGGGGTGAGCCAGACGGAAGTGGAAGGTGAGGACGTAAGGAGGGTAAGAGGCGGCCAGGAGGACAGATGCGGGGAAGGAGGAGGGTGGCCAGGCTGAGCGCGCTCGCTAATCTCGACTTTATTACACGATGGCACGCCGTCGTGTAGTCCCCCCGGTGCGGGTGGGGTCCTGTGGTTTACGCCGCCCTGGGTCAAGCTCACCCCACTGTGCTGCACGCAAGCGGCACTACGCACTCCCGTCGGTAAGGACCGCCATCGCATGGACCCTGCCTTTGCGCACACTCTTTCGGCTTGAGGTTGAGTGGAGGCACAGTGAAGGAGCATCACCCGACTCTGTCGACCGGCGGGACGGAAGTAGGTTATAGGACCCTAGGAGCTACGCGCAACAGGGGAACGAGATGAGGACACGCGGGGGGAGAGTGAAAGGCGGGAAGGGCGAGAGGGGGAGAAATGGGGACATACAAAGAGATTAGACTAGGGGAAGGGGGGTAGGACGGAAGTGGGGAGAGAAGATGTGGAGTGGGGGGTGGGGAGTAGGAGAAGGCGGGGGCCGGGTGGGTCGAGTGGCGGGTCCCGCGTACACCGGGAGTAGAGAGAGAGGAGGGGGGATAGGGGTTTTTCTTTTTTTTTTTTCTTCTGAGGCCGGCGGGGAAGGAAGAAGACGGGTCGTAAGGGGGAGGGGACGGCTGCTGCGGTGGGTCAAGGCCGAGGCGGCGAGGGTCCCAAGGGGAGACGGCGTCGTTCGCTGACACGGCGCGGAGACGAGGCGGAGACGGGGCGTCCGAGTAGGGGCGAGCGCGAGGGAGCTGGGCCTGCCGAGCGATGGCACGTCGGGGACGGAGGTCGTCGGAGACGACGGCCGACGGAGACGAGGGTGGAGGACGGCGGGGTATGGACTGGGCGGGACGACGGAGGTAACGGCGAAGGCGATATTGGGGCGGCGCGGTAGTCGCCGCGACCGAGAGGGACCGGGGTCGTTCCCGCGATCCCGATCCCGATCTGGATTAGGGAGGGGCGGGGTCCGAAGAGGGGGGAAGGCGGGGCGACGGTGGCGGCGGCACGCGGCGTCGGCGAGCGGCAGTCGACGAGGGGCGGACGGGTCGTGGGGATCGCACGATCAGAGGGGGGGGGAGGTGGAGGACGAGACGAGAGGGAGGGGGGGGTCGGGGGGAGGGGGTAGGGTTAGGGTTCGGCCGGGGAGGGGTGGCCGGCTAAGTACGCGCCGGCTGGCCGGCCTGGCGGCCCGGTGTTGCTGGGCCGAGGACAGTCGGGGGGGGGGGGGGTGTCTGGGGGGGGGGGGGGGTTGTTGCTCTTTTTTCCTTTTTTGTTTCTTTCCTTTTATTTAGCCTCTTTTCTCTCTGTTAAATGTTTATTCAGGCCCCAAAATGGTTTTTGTAAAAAGGTGACCTATTTCTCATAAATACAAGTGGAAGAGGCCGGAACAACTAAATAGTAGTTTGGACAAAAACCATAATTAAATATTTATTAAGATCGAATAAATGGTTAGTACATATTATCTCATCACTGTTGAGGTTGTTCGAGGCCTTAGCCAATTCCAATGATGTGAGTTTAAATTTTAGATGCTCTGGAATATAGTTTGTTATTTATCTGACATTTTAGTGCATGTTGGACAAACTTTATATCCACTTTCAGTTAAAATGTGAATTGACTTACGAGTTGAAAATTGCAACTATGATGCTAATGATGATATGCACTATAATATGATGACAGGGCATCATCAAACAAAAGGGTGTCTGTAGCTTAATACAGGGGGTTGTTAGCAAATCCCTCCACTACAGAAATCTCGTCCCGAGATTTAGGAGGTAGAAAGAAAGAAAAACAAAAGGGGGTATTCATCGCGAGACAATCCCCGCGTTCCCAAGTGGCTTCATCTCAGAATGGTTTGACCACTGAACCTTCGAGGAACTGTGAGAACTTGATAACCTTCTGGCGTGTTGCGAACGCTCGGCTTGACGAGACCCCCCACCATGCGGACGGAGCTCATTTATAAGAGAGGTCTTGTTCGCCAGTTCAAGCCATTCGTGATCTACTCCGGGGAATTAGGGTCTTTGAAGCAGCGGCGGAACGAGTTGTGATACGTGGAACACATCGTGGAACATGAGAAAGGTTCGGTGGATGGAATGGAAGTTCCCAACTATAGCCACTCTAACACGCCCATTTCAGACAGTGAAAGGACCAATATAGCGAGGGAGGCTAGCTGACCTTGCTCCCCGAATCGGTGTGTACCTTTCTCGGTGTGACTCGAAGATAAGCCTTTCGCCAGGTGGAAGACCATATCTTGTGTTGGCGGTAATACTGACTCGTTTGACGTGACTGGCTGAGCAGTCGTAAAAATGCACGCGGACGACGCGAACTTGAATCTTCGGCCACAAGTGGATAATATCCGCACCGAAGAGGGACGTTCCCAAGTGTCTGACCAATTTAGAGGGTCGGGACCACTTTAGTCGTGTACAACTCAAAGGGGGCCATCTTAGACTGGCTTGTAGCTGTTATTGTAGCGAATTCGGCATATGGGAGAGATCTTCCCATTTCCTTCCGAGGATATGACAAAGCTCGAGCATGTCTTCGAGAACTGTTGAAATAGTTCAAACTTGTCCTTGAGACTGAGGGGAAAAGCGGTTTTTTGCTGAAGGCACAGATGATTCCATAGCTTCTTGGAAACTTGCCCAGAATCTTGAAGTGAATAGCTTTTGCCACGGTCTGAACTGATAAACCAGTGGAAATACCGTGAAGTGAAAACAAGGTTCTGGACATTGTAGAAGGTAGAGCGTTTGCAAGCTGGATAGCAGTGAATCGTCTCTTGACGGCTAGAAAATGTGCAACTTTGGAAAGTCGGTCAATGACGACACAGAATAGCATCAGACTTTCTGTGATTTGGGGAAACCCAGTGCTAAAAGTCCTTTCAACATGGTCCCATTTCCATTATGGAAAAGCAACTGGTTGCGAGTGCCGGCGGGGCGCCTTTTTGATGTTCTGCTTTGACGCGACGGCAACATCACATTCAGCAACATAGCGAAGCAAATGTGTTTGCTTCATTGTTTGAACCACCAGAATTCTTTGACGGATGTCTTGGTACATCTTGGTACTGACGGGATGAATAGAAAAAAGGAGTAGAATTTAGTGTCGGTAGCTTCTTGCGATGACATTCCTGAGGTCATACCCAGGTAACTTTAGAGGGGGACACGGACGACGTTTAAAGAACAAGGTGCCAGTGAGTGATCACAATATGGAAGGAACGAAGGCCTTCCTTCAGCTAATAGCGCTAATTTGTGGCTTGAGAGGTCATATACACCCTGCAGCGTCTTGAGGGTGCTGCACACGAGATCTGTTTAGCAACCAGGGATTAAGAGAACCTGGGAAACAACGTGAGGTTCATTTTGTAGGACCTTACGGAGGAGGGAGCGAACTGGTGCTCCAGGATGGAACAATGTGGAGGATTCAGCTTTTCGAAATTTTCAATTAGCGAGGTTGAAACTTCGTGAACTGGAGGTGACGAATAAGACTTGTTGGCTCAAGGCATCGGCCATTACATTAGCCTTGCCAGGTAGGTATAAGAAATACCCAAGTTTAAATCCGCTACGTCTCCATCCATTTCTCTGTTGAGGATGTTCAGGTCGGGCTGATGGTGAACAGATGACTTCAGACTTTGATGCTCGTGTAGATTCTCGCAACGATTACCGAGAAGGTGAATGTCGCCAATTGTTTATGCAATGATGATTGGCAGGCAGCAAGCTCGAGGGTCATTGTACTGGTATTCTCTTCGTGCGGACGCAATTGAACGCGAAGCATAGCAATAAAAGAACTCAATACTCTGCGGTCTTGCATTTTTAGGACACCGCCTAATCCTTGACGGAGCATAACAAGGATGATCAAAAATCCCCTCTGGGAATCAGGAGGGCAAGCACTGGGGCAGAGATGGAAGTCAGTTGTCTTTGAGCGTCTGGAAAACTTTCCCCTGAAACTTTTCCGTCCAAGAAGAACTTGACGGCCTTTATGAAGCAGCGTAGTCAGGGGCTGGCGATCTTGGAGAATTCTCGACAAAATCGACATTCGACGGCAATAGCATGCGAGTCAGAGGAAGAAAACTTGAACTCTGCTTGACGTTCTTTAGGAGGAGCCCAATCAAGAATAGCATGAACTCGCTAGGGGAGTGACCGATAGGCAATACATGCCTGGAGATGACATGCAAAGGTTTATGTTACTTCGGGAAAGCCAGGAATTCACCACTTGGAAAACTTAGCAGATAGTTGATGCTCGCGAAGTTTTTCCAGAATACAGTCGAAGATGTTCAGCTGAGTCGCTCTGTGTTCTTGGAGTATTAGGATATCATCCAAGTAAGACCAAGACGAAAACTTGTCAGGTATTCCATGATATATAATTCATGAGGAGGATCGGAAGTGTGGCGAGGCGAAGCATTGTTAAGCCGAAATGAAAATGAAAGCGATACTCGTATGAGCCATTATCGAGTTACTAGTAACGATAGGCGGGTGGCTTGGGCTATCCTGTTCTTTTACGGAACACGGATCTGGTGGTAACCCAACCTGTAAAGTCGAGTTAGAGAACACGTGATGAACCCGCCGAGTTGATCATACAGATGCGTTTATGCCGGGTGAAGGGGGATATTTGTTCTGGCTGTGCTTGGTTTTGGTGAATAGGCGGTCATCTTGGACCAATCGGTTTGATCCATCCTATTCCTGACAAAGACGAAGAAAAGGTGCTACCAAAGCGGAGGAATTGGGCGAAGATGAAACCCTTACGAAGTGAAGCGTCGAGTTCCGCCTTAAGTTCAAGGAGTCAGGATGGCGGCCATCTTGTAGGTGCTTGGAGGGCATAGGAGTGGTGCATGGTTTCAGTCGATGACAAATTCGACCGACGAGCAGGGGGTATCCCTGGGAGTCTTCTGGGGAAAACACCTTGGAATTCGCGAAAACAACTGAATGTCCCTCGATGCCGTTCAGAGTGGTGATGCGTTTAACGCATCAAGGGCATCAAGTCTCGCCTCGCATTTGGACGATTGAGCCTTGTATAGATTATTATTTCATGTCAGAAGGGTTGTGTGGTAGAAGTTTGTAGGAAGATGGAGCGATGTTTCGTGGCCGAAAAAACGGCTATCAGCAAGAAGTATGCGTTTCAACCAATCATTCCGAGAATGAGGTCCGATATTACCAGACTTAGTATTGAAAGGGAGGCTGACGTGAAACTCAGCCCTCCAATTTCAAC
>CM022299.1:596697717-596709014 GCA_011799875.1 Thinopyrum elongatum | reverse complement strand
AAAGTTGACACTTGATGATGTGGCTTTGAATGGTGCATTTTGAACCACACAAAATGTCTGGAATTCAATAGTTCAAAAAAAATTGAAATCCCTTCTGTAACAGACAGTTTTCCGTATGGAACCCTGAATACGTCGAAGAAATGTCCCGTTTTAATGTACAAAGTGATCATCCATTTTGCCGTACAACCCCTCTCAACCTTTTAGACATCTATTGTGGGTGAAATGATATACCCAGTCAACTTTCACCTTTTTCAGAGTTCATGATAGTGCTTTCCATTTCCAGGGTCATATGCTCACAAAAAATCAGCATGCATGAAAAATAACAAATGAAGTCGAAAAGGGTGATTAAAATTGATGATGGTGGTTTGAATGGTGCATTGTGACGCACAAAAATCTGGAGTTCCAAAATAAGTCATAAAAATAGAATCCCTTTGAACAGTACAAGTTTCCGTATGAAACCACTGATCTCGAAAGGATATTCGTCTTTGTTTACCGAAGGTGCTCCAGGTTTTTGCCGGTAACCTCTCACACTTTTTAGCACATGCTATGTGAGTGTGAAATGATGATACCATGCATACTTCAAAACTTTTCAGAGTTCATTGAAGGTGCTTTTCAATTGCAGGGCTCATATAGCTCAAAAGAAATACAGTAAATGCCTATGAAAAAAATAACAAAATTGCCGTCCTAGAAGCAAGTGTTGTAAAATTGATGATGTTGGTTTGAATTGCATTTTTGAACAAACAACATAAGTCTGAGTTCAAATACTATTCAAAAAAAATGAATCCCTTGTCAACAGACGATTTCCGTATGAATCCTGCTACTCGAAAGAAAATAGTCCTGTGTTGCTCCAGCGCGATGACATCCAGTTTTTGCCGTTAACCCCTCAAACTTTGTTAGACATGCTATGTGGGTAATGATTGATACCATGCCAACTTGCAACCTTTTCTAAGAGTCATTTGAAGTGCTTTTTCAATTTCAGAAGGTCATATAGCTCAAAAAAACAGACATGCATGAAAATAACAAATGAGTCAGAAAGGTGATAAAATTGAAATGATATGTGGTCTTGAATATGTTTGCATTTTTATGAACACATCAAGAATGTCTGGAGTTCCAAATACAGTTCAAAAAAATGAATAATCCATTTGTAACAGAACGATTTCTCCGATAATTGAATCCTAATACTGTTGCGAAAAATTGTTGCCGTTTTTACAACGAAGGCATCATTGTTTCCCGTACCCTCTCAACTTTTGTAGCACGAAGCTATGATGGGTGCAATGATAGATCCATGACCAACTTGTCCACCTTTTCAAGAGTTCATTTGTTTGCTTTTCAATTTCAGGTCATATAGCTCAAAAAATATCAGTAACATGCAATTAACAAAAAACAAATGAAGTATCATGGAAAGGTTGGTTGAAATTGATGATGGGCTTTTGAATGTGTCATTTTGAACACAATATTAGAAAAAGTCTGGAGGTTAAGATATTAAAAAAAATGAAATCCCTTTGTAACAGCGAGTCTTCCGATATTGAAACCTGATACTTCGGAATAAAGAGATTGTCCGTTGTGTACACAGTCATCGCAGTTTTTTGCTCGTAAACCCTTCAACTTTGTTATAGCACTGCTAATGTGGGTGAAATGATGATACCATGCCAACTTTCAACACTTTTTCAGAGTTTCATTTGTAGTTCTTTTCAATTTCTAGGGTCATATAGCTCAAAAAAATCAGTACATGCATGAAAATAACAAATAAGTCAGAAAGGGTTGAAATGATTGATGTGGCTTTGAATGGTGTCATTTTGAACACACAAAAAGTCTGGAGTTCAAATAAGTTCAAAAAATGAAATCCCTTTGTGACAGACGAGTTTCCGTATGAAACCCTGATACTTCGAAGAGATTGTCCGTTTTGGTACACGAAGTCACTCCAGTTTTTTGGCCGTAACCCTCTCAACTTTTTAAGACACATGCTATGGGGTGAAATATGATACCATCCAACTTTCAACATTTTCAGAGTTCTTTTGTAGTGCTTTTCAATTTCGGGTCATAAGCTCAAAAAAAATCAGTACATTGCATGAAAAATAACAACTGAAGTCAGAAAGGTTGAAAATTGATGATGTTGGCTTTGAATGGTTGCTTTTGAACACACAAAATGTCTGGAGTTCAAATAAGTTCAAAAAAATGAAATCCCTTTGTAACAGCCGAGTTTCCGTATGAAACCCTGATCTACTTCAAAAGAAATTGTCCGTTTTTCACATGAAGTGCATCCGTTTTGTTGGTACCCCCTCTTCAACTTTTATCACATGCTATGTGGGTGAAATGATGATACACTGCCAACTTTCAACCTTTCAGCAGTCCATTTGAAGTGCTTTCAATTTCACAGGGTCATATAGCTCAAAAAATCAGTAAATGCATTAAAATAACAAATGAGTCAGAAAGGTTTAAATTGATGATGTGAATTTGAATGGTGCATTTTGAACACCAAAATATCTGGGAGTTCAAATAAGTTAAAAAAATGAAATCCCTTTGTAACAGACGTTTCCTATGAAACCCTGATACTTCGAAAGAATTGTCGTTTTGTAACAAGTGGCATCCAGTTTTTGCCGGTAACCCTCTCAACTTTTTACATATGCTATGTGGGTGAAATTATGTATACCATGCCAACTTTCAACCTTTTCAGAGTTCATTTAGTGCTTTTCAATTTCAGGGTCTAGCTCAAAAAAATCAGTAAACGCATGAAAATAACAATGATTCAGAACGGGTTGAAAACTTGTGATGTGGCTTTGAATGTGCATTTGAACCACAAAATCTGGAGTTCAAATAACTTCAAAAAATGGAAATCCCTTGTAACAGACAGTTTCCGTATGAAACCCTGATACTCGAAGAATGGTCCGGTTTTTACACGAAGGCATCCACCAATTTTGCCGTAACCTCTCACACTTTTTAGCACTGCTATGTGGGTGAAATTATGATACCCATGCAAGTTTCAACCTTTTCAGAGTTCATGTTGAAGTGCTTTTCAATTTCAGGGTCATACTCACAAAAAATCAGTAAATGCATGAAAAATAACAAATGAAGTCAGAAAGGGTTGAAAATTGATGATGTGGATTTGAATGGTGCATTTTGAACACACAAAAAGTCTGGAGTTCAAATAAGTTCAAAAAAAATGAAATCCCTTTGTAACAGACGAGTTTCCGTATGAAACCCTGATACTTCGAAAGAAATTGTCCGTTTTGTACACGAAGCTCATCCAGTTTTTGCAGTAACCCTCTCAACTTTTTAGCACATGCTATGTGGGTGAAATGATGATACCATGCCTAATTTCAACCTTTTCAGAGTTCAGTTGTAGTGCTTTTCAATTTCAGGGTCATATAGCTCAAAAAAATCAGTACATGCATGAAAAATAACAAATGAAGTCAGAAAGGGTTGAAAATTGATGATGTGGCTTTGGGACGCCCCCGGTTCAATCGTACACTAATCATACACGCAAACGTGTACGATCAAGCCCAGGGACTCACGGGAAGATATCACAACACAACTCTAAACACAAATAAACGGAGGTCCATGATATTACAGACCAGGGATCCGAAGATCCGAATACATAAGTCAGTCATACAAATAATATCTGGGTACAGACATAGTTAGACAAGTTTTGCCTTAAGAAGGCTAGCACAAACAGCGACACTAGATCGAAAGGCGTTGGCCTCCTGCCTGGGAGCCTCCGATCCTACTCCTGGTCAGCTGGCTCGATCCAGTAGTACGTGCCCTCTGGACCCGCCTGGTAGTAGGCTCCGGTGGTGGCGTCTGGCTCCTGGACTCCATCGTCTGGTGTATCATCAAGGTGGGGTATATGGGGGAAAAGAGAAAATAAAGCAACCGTGAGTACTCATCCGAAGTACTCAGCAAGCAAGGATCTATACTACATATGCAACATTATCAATGGAGAAAAAGGCTGTATATGTGGACTGGACTGCAGAAATGCCAGAATAGAGAGAAAGGCCTAGTCCTATCGAAGACTAGCATCTTCAAACATCTTCTCAAAGCCATCATCTTGCAGCAGTAGAAGAGAGTAGAATAGCATTTTATTTAGCAAACATGTTGAAGTACAGCTCAAAGATCCTTCCTCGACTCCCAGCGAGAAAGTAATCCCGAAGCTTCAATTAAGTAACAAGTATCCAGTTTAAGTAGTAGATCGGGATACACAAACTGAGCGTCCTTTACCGTAGGACCGGCTATCGATAGAAGATTCATCCCTGCAGGGGTGCACTACTGTTACCCAACACGCTCGATCAAGTCTGGCCGGACATACTTGCTGGGTAATGCCCGTCCTCGGAAGATCAATCAACACGAGTAAGCAGCGCTTCTACCTAGGCTCGCAATAGATGGGTCATACGCCGGACACCTATGCCCCCAGGTGTCTCGGCCATCGCCTGGGCATCCCTGAGCGTTGACGTGGGCTGGCGGGGGTGCAGGCGGCCGCACATCGAACTCGCCACGAAAGTATCAGCCAATCCCGACGATCAGCCCGCCGGTGAATCGTGACCGTCTGATAAGCTTTAGGAGAAACGTACATCGCAGAGGGCCCCATAACGCATAATCCCCGCGTGGTGGTGGTAGTGCGTATAGGGCACGCGACCCATCAAGATACAACCCCAAATCAATGGCCTCAATTAGTAGACTCAAGCGGGATTGACGTGAATTCATGAGTACTTCGATGCTTTTTTGTTGGCTCCGCCACAGAATGTCACACTCGAGTGCCCTTCCGGCACACCCGAAAACATAAGATCCCCAGCGGGTTAACCCCACCAGGTGGGAATCCCGCCTGTAACAAAGTCAAGTAGCCGTGTGGTCAAATCATCAGGTGAACGTATGAGTGTTCACACCGCGAGGCTTACACTGAGGGTCCGCACGACAGTCTATGGGGGGAAGTTGGAGAAGGAGGAATCACCCCTCGATGACCCACACCGAAAGCATGCTGCAGAGTATTCATCAGGAGTGCTTACGAGGTCTCACCCTCGGCACTCGATATAACTAAAGCGAGGTCGTAACAACAAGGGGGTATGTGTGAAGTGAGGCGTCTGTCTCTGATCGCCGATCATGTATAGAGTCGTAGTCGTCGATGAACCAGCAGGGGGCGACAAGTAAGGGTGGTGGGGTCCGGACAGTGGTTCATACCCAATACCTATAATAAAACAGTTTCTCATATGCGAGTAAGGTAGCAATCACAGTTACCAACAGCAAGGCGATGCATCAGAATAGAGCATACATTATACAGTAGCGAAATCAATGCAGCAGGAGGAATAGAATGGGCGATTATGCGGAATGAATGCTCAAGGGGGGGGCGGGGGGGGCTTTGCCTTGGTTGCTGCTGGTGCAAGAGAGGATGTCGCTGCCGGGCTGCTCGTCGGATAGAGTAGTCGTAACCTGGTTTTGCAGCGTCGCGGTCTGGAGTTATCGAGAGAGAAGGAGGGGAGAGAAACAATAAATTTCACGGTCAATAATGCAAAACCAATATGTATGACAATGCCTAAATATAGTCCGGGTGTTACTAAGTCCAACTAATGATTGAGTTAATTTATAGGAATTTATTCGGATTTATTTAATAGGTTGGACCACTATTCATTATCGAAATCGGGTCTAATTGTTCAATGTTCTTATAGTTGGCGGGCCTCGGACGTGGAATACCAGAGGGAGTATCCGGGTTCGTATCGCGTCTGACAAGTTTCATGTTATATAAAATATTTTCCTACGGAGTTACGGTATTTATTTAATATGATTTTCTAAAGTGTTTATTAATTTTTCTGAAATTTAAATTAATTATTAAATTCAAATTATCAGAACCATGCAGAGACATGCTGTGACACATCTGATGTACCGTACTACGTTAATTCACGTAATTAATGTTTAATTAACTCATTAGTTAATAACTAATTCGTTAATTAGATTAACCTAATCATGATTAATAACTAATAATTAATAATGTAAATTATTTTAATTTATTTCAATTATTATTTTTATTTCTTTTTTTTGTGGAACGTTTTTAGGGGGGGCACCGTTTGTCATGTCTCAGGGGTTCGGCCCCACCCTGGTCTGTGCACAGGGGGCCACGGAGAGGTAGAGAAGAGACGAGAGAGGAACCGAGTGGGAGAGGAGGGAAGAAAGGAAGAGGGGACCCATCGGAGAGAGGGGAGAGGGGACAGGGGACCGAGGAGGGGATGAGGAGACCTGAGCGGGGAGGGCGAGAGGTGTGGAGAGAGGCAGACCCGGGAGATCAGTCGGAAGGGGAGGAGAGGGATGGGAGAGGCTCGCGAGGGAGAAGGGGCTAGGCCGATTCATTGCGCAGGTGAGACCCCCGCACATCACATGGCAAAAGCAGCAGGGGCAGCGGGCGAGCGGGGCAAGGAACGGCAGGCCGCGCGCAGCGCGAGTGTGGCCGGGAGGGGACAGGACAACGGCGAGGCGACGGGCGCGAGCAGCGTGGGGCGGCACGGGTGTGGTCCGGAAGCGGGTGAGCAGGGGGAGGAGAGGCCTGCGCGACGGCAGCAGCAGCAACAGCCTCGAGCAGAAGCCGCGGAGGAGAGCAGCGGCGGGGGTCTCACGGGGTTCGTAGGGCAAAGGCGAGCGGGGGTAGCGGTTCGAGCTGACGTCCAGGGGGGGAACGCGACGGGGGTGGTCGAAGGAGTCGGCAGAGGCGTCGGGTCGAAGCGCGGTCGAGGCGCGGGGCGCACCGGGACGAGCAGCGCAGGCTCGGGCGCCGGGCGCGTAGATGGCAGGGGGGCTCGGGGTGGAGGCGCGAGACGACGGAGAGGTGGACGGGTAGCACGCCGGACGAAGAAGGGCGACGGCGTTGGGCGTCGGCGGGGGGCGGACGGGCCGGGGGGATCACGATTCCAGATGGGGGGGGGGGAGGAGGAAAGCGAGGGGGGGGAGTCGGCTAGGGGCTCCACCTTCTAGTCTTGCTCTTCGCCAGGGCGGGGGGCGGGCTGGTAGTATAGGCCAGTGGGGACGAAGGTGGCGGCCGGTTGGGCTGTCGGCCAGTCGGGCGTTGGAGGGGGGGGTGTTTGACTCGTTTTTTGCTTCTCTGTTTCATTTCTTTTCCTTTTCTTTTCTTATGTTTTTATTCACTTTACTTGCTAGAGTAAATAGCTAGGCTACTCAAATGGTTTGTTGTTGTTATAAAACATGGAGAACCTAGGTAATTAAATACCAGTGACTTATCAATAACCTAAAATTGTTGGACAAAATAATTCCATATTTATTTCAGATAGATTTAATAAAGGGTTATTAATATTTCTTTCTCACTGTGAGGTTGTTAGAGTCACTTATCCAATTCCAATGATGTTGGTTTCAATTTAGGAATAGCCTCTGGAATATGTGTATTTATCTGACATTTTAGGTTCTATGTTGGGACAACTTTTATATTCCACTTTCATTAAATTTTGAATTTGACTTAGGAGTTGAAATGCAAGTG
This sequence comes from Thinopyrum elongatum, assembly GCA_011799875.1. Classification (NCBI taxonomy): domain Eukaryota; kingdom Viridiplantae; phylum Streptophyta; class Magnoliopsida; order Poales; family Poaceae; genus Thinopyrum; species Thinopyrum elongatum. The sequence goes on along the minus strand of CM022299.1, from coordinate 596,701,549 downwards.
TGCTAATGATGCTATCTGCAATGTGGATCATGCTAACCATGTCATATCAAAAGTGATTACGTTGCTAATCACCGGGGAGGTTGTTACAGGCTATTGAATGGTGCATTTTGAACACACAAAATGTCTGGAAGTTCAAATAAGTTCAAATAAAAAATGAAATCCCTTCTTGTACACAGACGAGTTTCCGTATGGAAACCCTGATACTTCGAAAGAAATTGTTTCCGTTTTAAATGACAAGTGGATGTGCATCCAGTTTTGCCGTAAACCCTCTCAATTTTAAGACATGCTATGTGGGTGAATGATGATAACCCATGCCAACTTTCACCTTTTCAGAGTTCTTGAAGTTGCTTTCTCATTTCAGGGTCATATAGCTCAAAAAAATCAGTAATGCATGAAAAATACAAATGAAGTCGAAAATGAATTGACATTGATGATTGTGGTTTGAATGGTGCATTGAACGCACACAAAAGTCTGAGTTCAAATAACGTTCATAAAAATTGAAATCCCTTTGTAACAGACAGTTTTCCGTATGAAACACTGATACTCGAAAGAGATTGTCTCCGTTTTGTACACGAAGGGCATCCAGGTTTTTGCCGTACACCCTCTCAACTTTTTAGCACAGCTATGTGGGTGAAATATATTGATACCAGCACTTCAACTTTTTTCAGAGATTCAGTGTAAGTGCCTTTTTCATTGTCCAGGGTTCATATACCTCAAAGAAAACCGTACATTGCCATGAAAAAATAACAAAATGAAGTCAGAAGCGGTATAAACATGATGAATGGTGGCTTTGAATGGTGCATTTGAACAACAAAATATTCTGGAGTTACAAAATATATCAAAAGAAAGAACTCCCTTTGATAACAGACGAGTTTCCGTAGAATCCCTGATCGTCGAAAGAGATTTCTCCGTCTTTGCTACGATAGCTCCAGTTTTTTGCCGTTACCCCTCACTTTGTTGATCATGCTATGTGAGTGTGGAAATGATGATACCATGCTACTTCAAACAACTTTTCAGAGTTCATTGAAGTGCTTTTTCAATTTCAGTGGTCATATAGCCTCAAAAAAATCATTACATGCATGAAAAAAATAACAAATGACCGTCCAAAGAAAGGGTTTAAAATTGAATGATGTGGTTGAATGATGTTTGGCATTTTGAACACACAATCAGTTCTGGAGTTCAAATCATCTTCAAAAAAAATGAAATCCACTTGTCAACAGACGAGTTTTCCGTATGATCCTGATACTTCGAAAGAATGTTTAAGTCACCCGTTTTGGTGTTGTCCACGCGAGACATGTTTTGCCGTAACCCTCTCAACATTTTTAGCACATGCTATGTGGTGAATGCATAGGATACCATGCCAAGCTTTCAACCTTTTCTAAGAGTCATTGTAGTTGCTTTTTCAATTTCAGAACGGTCATATAGCTCAAAAAAATCAGTAGATCATGACAAATAACAATGAGTCAGAAAAGGTTGTATCAAATTGATGATGGTGGCTTTGAATAGGCTTATTTTATGAACACAAAGAAGTCTGGAGTTCCAAATAGTTAATTACAAAAATTACATCCCTTTGTAACACGATTCTCCATAATTGAAACCTGAATTCGGAAATACATTGTCCGTTTTAGGCACGAAGTGCATCCAGTTTTGTGTTACCCTACCCTTCAACTTTTGATAGCACAAGCTAGAGTGGGGTGAAATGATGATCCATGACCAACTTGTCAACCTTTTCAAGTTCATTTGAGTTTGATTTCCCTCAATTCATGTCATATAGCTCCAAAAAAAATCAGTAGAATGCATAAAAAAAACCAAATGAAGTCAGAAAGGCGTTGAACAATTGATGATGTGCCTTTTGATAGTTGTATTTGACAATCATCTATTTCGCAAAAAGTCTGGAGGTTCAAATAACTTCAAAAAAAATGAAATCCCTTTGTTAAAAGACGAGTTTCGATATGAAACCCTATACTCAAAGAGATTCGTCCGGTTTGTACACGAGGTCAATCGCAGTATTTTCCGTTAACCCCTATAAAACAACGTTTGCACTGAAAAGTATGGGGTTTGAAATGATGATACCAGCCAACTTTCAACACTTTTTCAGACGTTCTTATTTGTAGTTCTTTTCAAATTTCTAGGGTCCTATAGCTCAAAAAAATCAGTACATTGCTATTAAAATAACCAAGAGATTGTCAGAAAGAGTTGAAATGATTGATGTGGTTTGAATGGTGTCATTTGAACACAAACAAAAAGTCTGGAGTTCATAAGTTCAAAAAAATGAAATCCCTTTGTACAGACGAGTTCCAGTATGAAACCCTGATACTTCGAAGGTAGATTGTCCGTTTTGGTACAACGAAGTGCATCCAGTTTTTGCGCCGTACCTCTCAACTTTTAGAAGCACATGCTAGTGGGTGTGAAATGATGAATACACTGCCAAACTTCAACCTTTTCAGGTTCATTTGTAGGTCTTGTTTCAATTCAGGGTCAATAAGCTCAAAAAGAATCAGACATGCATGAAAAATAACAATGAAGTACAGAAAGGTGTTGAAAATTTGATGATGTGGCTTTGAATGGTTGCACTTTCTTGAACACCACAAAAGTCTGGGAGTTCAAATGAAGTTCAAAAAAGCAAATCCCAGCTGTAACTAAGCGAGTTTCCGTATGAACCCTGATACTTCAAAAGATTGTCCGTTTTGTAAACTGAAGTGCATCCGTTTTGTTGCGGACCCCTCTCAACTTTTTAATCACAATGCTATGTGGTGTGAATGATATGTACCATGCCAACTTCACACCTTTCAGATTCTTTGAAGTGCTTTTCCAATTTCACAGGTCATAAGCCAAAAAACTAACATCGAAAGTAGTCATTGAAAAATAACAAATGCAGTCAGAAGGAGTTGAAATTGGTGATGTGGCTTTGAATGGTGCATTTGAACACACAAAATTCTGGGAGTTCAAATAAGTTCAAAAAACATGGAAATCCCTTTGTAACAGACGAGTTTCTTATTGAAACCCTATACTTAGCAAAAGGAAATTGTCCGTTTTGTCAGAAAGTGGCATCCAGTTTTTGCGTAACCCTCTCCCATTTATTAGCTATGCTACTGTGGGTGAAATTATGATAACCCATGCAAACGTCAACCTTTTCAGAGGCATTTTAAGTGCTTTTCAATTTCAGGGTCCTTAGCTCAAAATCAAGATCAGTAAATCGCATGAAAATAACAAATGAGATCGACACGGAGGATTGAAAATGTGATGTTGGCTTTGAATTGTGCATTTTGAACCCATACGAATCTGCCGAGGTTCAAACTAAGCTCAACAATGAAATCCTTTGTCCCGACGTTTCGTCTGACACCCTGATACTCGAAAGCCCGGTCCGTTTTGACCGCAGGGCCTCAAGGTTTTTTGGCCGGTAAACCGTCTCATACGTGTTAGCATGAGGGCTATGTCGGGTGCATTGATGATTACCAGGCACCTTTCACACCTTTCCGGCACAGGGGGTTTTTCCTTGAAGGCTTCAACTTTCCGGGTCATACGTCAAAACAAATCAGCCTCACCGCATGCACACAATCACACATGCGTCAATACCGGTGTTGCCCCTGATGAGTGGTTTTGAATGGGCATTTTGACACCCCCCAAACCGTCTGCGTTCCACCTTGGACCTTTCCAAAAAAGGACGGTCCCTTTGCAACAGCCGCGTTCTCCGGATTTATGAAACCCCTGCCCTGCGAAAGAGATGTCCGATTTTTGTACACGAACGGGCATCCCTTTGTGGCCGTCGTCCCCCTCTTCAACTTTTCGCCCCTGCTATCGTGGGTGCCATGCTGCTTTGCTACTATGCCCC
>CM022299.1:596663307-596692611 GCA_011799875.1 Thinopyrum elongatum | reverse complement strand
AATTGATGATGTGGGATTTGAAATGGTTCTTTTGAAGCACACAACACATTCTGGACTGCTGGTTCAACGTCTCCTACAAGTGTTTAAAAAAATGAAATCCTTTGTAACAGATGAGTTTCCGTATGAAACCCCTATACTTCGAAAGAATTGTCCTTTTGTACACAAGTGCATCCAGTTTTTTTGCCGTAACCCTCTCAACTTTTTAGCACATGCTATGTGGGTAATGATGATATCCATGCAACTTCAACCTTTCAGAGTTCATTGAATTGCTTTTCAATTTCAGGGTCATAAGCTCAAAAACAGAAATGCATGAAAAACAATAATCAGAAAGGGTTGAAAATTGATGATGTGGCTTTGAATGGTCATTTTGAACACACAAAAGTCTGGAGTTCAAATATTCAAAAAATGTAAATCCCTTTGTAACAAGATTTGTCCGAAACCCTTGATACTTCGAAAGATATGGTCCGTTTTGTACAACGAAGTGCATCCAGTTTTTGCCTGTAACCCTCTCAACTTTTTAGCACTGCTATGTGGGTGAATAGATGATCATGCCATTTCAATTTCACTTTCAGAGTTCATTTGAAGTGCTTTTCATTTTCAGGGTCATATAGCTAAAAAAATCAGTACATGCATGAAAAATAACAAATGAAGTCGAAAGGTTTGAAAATTGATGATGTGGCTTTGAATGGTCATTTTGAACCCAAAAGTCGGATTTCAAATAAGTTCAAAAAAATGAAATCCCTTGTACCGATGAGTTTCTATGCAAACCCTGATACTTCGAAAGAGATTGTCCTTTTGTACACGATGTCATCCAGTTTTTGCCGTACCCTCTCAACTTTTTAGCACATGCTATGTGGGTTAAAGATATTATACCATGCCACTTTCAACCTTTCATAGAGTTTCATTGAAGTGCTTTTCAATTTCAGGGTCATATACTCAAAAAATCAGTAAACTGCATGAAAATAACAAAATGAAGTTCAGAAAGGGTGAAAATTGATGATGTGGCTTTGAGGTTGCATTTTGACCACAAAAGTCTGGAGTTCAAATAATTAAAAAAATGAAATCCCTTGTACAGACGAGTTTGTGCTAAACCCTGATACTTCGAAAGATTGTCCGTTTTGTACACGAAGCATCCGTTTTTGCGTAACCCTCTCACTTTTTAGCACATGCTATGTGGGTGAAATGATGATACCATGCCACTTTTCAACCTTTCAGAGTTCATTTGAAGTGCTTTTCAATTTCAGGGTCTATATAGCTCAAAAAAACGTAAATGCATGAAAAATAACAATGAAGTCAAAAGGGTTGAAAATGATGATGTGGCTTTGAATGGTTGCATTTTGACACACAAAAAGTCTGGAGTTCAAATAGTTTAAAAAATGAAATCCCTTGTAAACAGACGAGTTTTCCGTATGAAACCCTGATACTTCGAAGAGATTGTCCGTTTTGTAACGAAGTTGCATCCAGTTTTTGCCGTAACCCTCTCAACTTTTTAGCACATGCTATGTGGGTGAATGATGATATCACATGCAATTTGCAACCTTCATATTCATTTGAGTGCTTTTCAATTTCAGGGTCATTATAGCTCAAAAAATCAGTAAATGCATGAAAAATAACAATGAGTCAAAGGTGAAAATTGATGATGTGTTTGTGGTTCATTTTGACCACACAAAAGTCTGGAGTTCAAATAAGTTAAAAAAATGAAATCCTTTGTAACAGAGAGTTTCCGTTGAAACCCTGATACTTCGAAAGAGATTGTCCGTTTTGTACACGAAGTGCATCCAGTTTTTGCCGTACCCTCTCAACTTTTTAGCACATGCTATGTGGGTGAAATGATGATACCATGCCAACTTTCAAACCTTTCAGAGTTCATTGAGTGCTTTTTCAATTTCAGGTCATAGCTAAAAAAATCAGTAAATCATGAAAAATAAAACAAATGAAGTCAAAGGGTTGAAAATTGATGATGTGCTTTGATGGTTCATTTTGAACACACAAAGTCTGGAGTTCAAATAAGTTCAAAAAATGAAATCCTTTGTACAGAAGTTTTCCGATAACACCCTGATACTTCGAAAGAGATTGTCTTTTGTACACGAAGCATCCAGTTTTTGCCGTAACCTCTCAACTTTTTTAGCACTGCTATGTGGGTGAGAATGATGATACCTGCCAACTTTCAACCTTTCAGTTCATTTGAAGTGCTTTTCAATTTCAGGGTCTATATAGCTCAAAAAATCAGTAAGACTGCATGAAAAAACAATGAAGTCAGAAGGGTTGAAAATTGGATGTGTGCTTTTGAATGGTTCATTTTGCACACACAAAAGTCTGGAGTTCAAATAAGTTTAACAAAAAATGAAATCCCTTTGTAACAGACGAGTTTGCCGATAACCCTTGATACTTCGAAGAGATTGTCCGTTTTGTACACAATGCATCCAGTTTTTGCCGTAACCCTCTCAACTTTTTAGCACATGCTATGTGGGTGAAATGATGATACATGCCAATTTTCAACCTTTCAGAGTTCATTTGAAGTGCTTTTCAATTTCAGGGTCATATAGCTCAAAAAAATCAGTAAATGCATGAAAAATAACAATGAAGTCGAAAGGTGGAAAATTGATGATGTGGCTTTGAATGTGCATTTTGACACACAAAAAGTCTGGAGTTCAAATAAGTTTAAAAAAAGAAATCCTTTGTAACAAGAGTTTTCCGTATGAACCCTGATACTTCGAAGAGATTGTCCTTTGTACACGAAGTGCATCCAGTTTTTGCCGTACCCTCTCAACTTTTTAGCACATGTCTATGTGGGTGAAATGATGATACTGCCAACTTTCAACCTTTTCAGAGTTTCATTGAATGCTTTTCAATTTCAGGGTCATTATGCTCAAAAAAATCAGTAAAGCATGAAAAATAACAAATGAATTCAAAGGGTTGAAATTGATGATGTGGCTTTGAATGGTGTCATTTTGAACACAAAAAGTCCTGGAGTTCAATAGTTTAAAAAAATGAAATCCCTTTGTAAGAGAGTTTTTGTCCGATAAACCCTGATACCTTCGAAAGAGATTGTCCTTTTGTACACGATGGCATCCAGTTTTTGCGTAACCCTCTCAACTTTTAGCACATGCTATGTGGATAATGATGATACATGCCAATTTCAACCTTTCACAGAGTTCATGAAGTGCTTTTCATTTTCAGGCATTGCTCAAAAAAATCAGTAAATGCATGAAAAATAACAATGAAGTCAGAAAGGGTTGAAAATTGATGAGTGGTTTGAATGGTGCATTTGACACACAAAAAACTGGGTTCAATAAGTTAAAAAAAATGAAATCCCTTTGTAACAGACGAGTTTCCGTATGAAACCCTGATCTTCGAAAGAAATTGTCCGTTTGTACACGAAGCTCCAGTTTTTGCCGTAACCCTCTCAACTTTTTAGCACATGCTATGTGGGTGAAATGATATACCATGCCAATTTCAACCTTTAGAGTTCATTGAAGTGCTTTTCATTTCAGGGTCATTAGCTCAAAAAAAACGTATGCATGAAAAATAACAATGAGTCAGAAAGGTGTTGAAAATTGATGTATGTGCTTTGAATGTTGCATTTTGACACAACACAACTCTGGAGTTCAAATAAGTTCATAAAAAATGAAATCCCTTGTAACAGAGAGTTTTATGAAACCCTGATACTTCGAAGAGATTGTCCGTTTTGTACAGAAGTGCATCCAGTTTTTTGCCGTAACCCTCTCAATTTTTAGCACAGCTATGTGGGTGAAATGATGATACCATGCCAATTCAACCTTTCAGAGTTCATTTGAGTGCTTTTCAATTTCAGGGTCATTAGCTCAAAAATCGTAAATCTGAAAAATAACAAATGAAGTCAGAAAGGTTGAAATTGTATGATGTGGCTTTTGAATGGTCATTTTGCCACCAAAAAGTCTGGAGTTCAAATAGTTCAAAAAAATGAAATCCCTTTGTAACAGAGATTTTGTCGAAACCCTGATACTTCGAAAGAGATTGTCCTTTTGTAACACAGAGTGCATCCATGTTTTTGCCGTAACCCTCTCAACTTTTAGCACATCTATGTGGTGAATGATGATACCATTGCCCTTTCAACCTTTCAGAGTTTCATGTGATGCTTTTCAATTTCAGGGTCATATAGCTCAAAAAATCAGTACATGCATGAAAAATAACAAATGAAGTCAGAAAGGGTTGAAAATTGATGATGTGGCTTTGAATGGTGCATTTTGAACACACAAAAAGTCTGGAGTTCAAATAAGATTAAAAAATGAAATCCTTTGTACAGACGAGTTTCAGTATGAAACCCTGATTCTTCGAAGAGATTGCCGTTTTGTACACGAATGCATCCAGTTTTTGCCTAAGTAACCCTCTCAACTTTTTAGCCATGCTATGTGGGTGAAATGATGTATACCATGCCAACTTTCAACCTTTTCAGAGTTTATGTAGTGCTTTTCAATTTAGGGTCATATAGCTCAAAAAAACAGTAATGCATTGAAAAATAACAAATGAAGTCAGAAAAGGGTTGAAAATTGATGATGTGGCTTTGAATGTGCATTTTGAAACACACAAAAGTCTGGAGTTCAAATAAGTTCAAAAAATGAAATCCCTTTGTACAGACGAGTTTCCTATGAGAACCCTGATACTCAAGAAGAGATTGTCCGTTTTTGTATCAGAAGTGCATCCAGTTTTTGCCGTAAACCTCTCAACTTTTTGCACATGCTATGTGGGTGAAATGTGATAGTGATCAATTGTGCGGCATGCTGATGATATGATTGTGTGGGTGCGCCAGACGCTCAGCTTTGTCGTCCTACTGAGTGGGTTTACCATCCTACGTCGATCAGTCCGTTTTCAATTTCAGGGTCATAGTAGCTCAAAAAATCAGTAAAGCATGAAAAATAACAAATGAAGTCAGAAAGGTTGAAAATTGATGATGTGAATTTGAATGGTCATTTGAACACACAAAAAGTCTGGGTTCAAATAAGTTAAAAAAATGAAATCCCTTTGTAACAGACGAGTTTCCGTATGCGAAACCCGCTGATACTTCGAAGAAATGTCCTTTTGTACCGAGGGCATCCAGTTTTTGCCGTAACCCTCTCAACTTTTAGCATCATGCTATTGTGGGTGAAATGATATGATCCATGCCAACTTTCAACTTTTCAGAGTTTCATTTGAAGTGCTTTTCAATTTCAGGGTCATATAGCTCAAAAAATCATAGAAACATGAAAAATAACAAATGAAGTAGAAAGGGTTTGATAAATTGATGATGTGTGGCTTTGAATGGTTCTTTGAACACACAAAAAGTCTGGAGTTCAAAGTTCAAAAAATGAAATCCCTTTGTAACAGACGAGTTCGTATGGAAACCCTGATACTACTTCGAAAGAGATTTGTCCGTTTTGTACACGAAGGGCCAATCCAATTTTGCCGTAACCCTCTCAACTTTTTAGCCACATGCTATGTGGGTGAAATGATGATACATGCCATTATTTCAACCTTTCTCAGAGTTTCATTGTGAGTGCTTTTCAATTTCAGGGTACATATAGCTCAAAAAAATCAGTAAATGCATGAAAAATAACAATGAAGTCAGAAAGGGTTGGAAAAATGATGATGTGGATTTGAATGGTGCATTGTGAACACACCAAAAGTCTGGAGTTCAAATAAGTTCAAAAAAAAATGAATATCCCTTTGTAACAGACGAGTTTCTGTATGAAACCCTGATACTTCGAAAGAAATGTCCGTTTTGTTACACGAAGTCATCCAGTTTTTGCGTAACCCTCTCAACTTTTTAGCACATGCTATGTGGGTGAAATGATGTACCATGCCAATTTCACCTTTTCGAGTCAGTTGAGCTGCTTTCAATTTCAGGGTCATATAGCTCAAAAAACAGTAAATCATGCATAACAATATCAGATTGAGATGCTAGGTCCTACACACAAAATTATCATAGTTAAATCAAGGAACATGAGTTTCGAACAACTTGAAGAGATGTTTGGACGCCCCCGGTTCATCGTACACTAATCATACACGCAAACGTGTACGATCAGCCCAGGGACTCACGGGAAGATATCACAACACAACTCTAAACACAAATAAACGGAGGTCCAATATTACAACCAGGGATCCGAAGATCCGAATACATGTCAGTCATACAATAATATCTGGTACAGACATAGTTAGACAAGTTTTGCCTTAAGAAGGCTACACACACAGCGACACTAGATTCGAAAGGCGTTGGCCTCCTGCCTGGGAGCCTCCGATCCTACTCCTGGTCAGCTGCTCATCCAGTAGTACGTGCCCTCTGGACCCGCCTGGTAGTAGGCTCCGGTGGTGGCGTCTGGCTCCTGACTCCTCGTCTTTGTGTATCATCAAGGGGGGTATATGGGGAAAAGAGAAAAATAAGCAACCGTGAGTACCTATCCGAAGTACTCAGCAAGCAAGGATCTATACTACATTCAACATTATCAATGGAGAAAAGGCTGTATATGTTGGACTGGACTGCAGAAATGCCAGAATAGAGAGAAAGGCCTAGTCCTATCGAAGACTACATCTTCAAACATCTTCTCAAAGCCATCATCTTGCGCAGTAGAAGGAGATAGAATAGCATTTTATTTAGCAAACATGTTGAAGTACAGCTCAAAGATCCTTCCTCGACTCCCAGCGAGAAAGTAATCCCGAAGCTTTCAATTAAGTAACAAGTATCCAGTTTAAGTAGTAGATCGGGATAACACAAACTGAGCGTCCTTTACCGTAGGACCGGCTATCGATAGAAGATTCATCCCTGCAGGGGTGCCTACTGTTACCCAACACGCTCGATCAACTCTGGCCGGACATACTTGGCTGGGTAATGCCCGTCCTCGGAAGATCAACACGAAGCAGCGCTCTACCTAGGCTCAGCAGAGAGGGTCAGCACGCCGAAACTACAACCATGCAACCCAGAGGGTCCTCGGTCCATCGCCCTGGGCACCCTGCGCGTTGCGTGGCTGGCCGGGGTGCAGGCGCGACACTGAACTCGCCAGTGAAGTATCCAGCCCAATCCCGACGATCAGCCCGCACGGTGAATCGTGACGTCTGATAAGCTTTCGGAGAAACGTACATCGCAGAGGGCCCCATAACCATAATCCCGCGTGGTGGTAGTGCGTATAGGGCACGTCGACCCACTCAGATCACACACCCAAATCCAATAGGCTCAATTAGTATCAAGGGGAGACAATCAGAGTCTCTGATGCTCCGCCACAATGTCACACTCGAGTGCCCTTCCGGCACACCCGAAAACATAGATCCCCAGCGGGTACCCACCAGGGTGGACCCGCCTGTAACAAAGGTCAAGTAGCCGTGTGGTCAAATCATCAGGGTGAACGTATGAGGTATCACCCTCGAGGTTCACACTGAGGGGTCGCACGACAGAGTCGTATCGGAAGTGGAGAAGGAGGAATCACCCTCGATGACCACGACCGAACAGCTATGCTGCAGAGTATTCATCAGGAGTGCGTTACGAGGTATCACCCTCGGCACTCGATAGTAACTAAGCAGAGTCGTACAACTAAGGGGGATGTGAAGTGAGGCGTCTGTCTCTGATCGACGATCATGTTGATCGAGTCGTCGATGAACAAGCAGGGGCGACAAAGTAAGGTGGTGGGGTCACAGATGGTTCATACCAACCTATACTAAACAGTTTATCATAGGTAGGTAAGGTAGCAATGAACAGGTTACAACAGCAGGCTATGCATCAGAATAGGAGCATACATTAACAGTAGCGAAATCTAATGCAAGCAGGAGAATAGAATGGGCGATATCTGGAATGCTCAAGGGGGGGGCTTGCCTGGTTGCTCTGGCAAGAGAGGGAGGTCGTCAACGGGCTGCTCGTCGGTAGAGTAGTCGTAACCTGGTGCAGCGTCGTCGGTCTCGGCGTCTATCGAGAGAGAAGGAGGGGGAGAGAAACAATAAATTTCACGGCAATAATGCAAACAATATGTATGACATGCCTAAATGATATGCCGGGGTGTTCTACTGCCTAACTAAATGATTTAGTTAATTTAGGAATTTATTCGGATTTATTTAATTAGGGTTGGACACTATTCATTTATCGAAATCGGTCTAATTGTTCAACGTTCTTATAGTTGCGGGCGTCTGACGGGAATACAGAGGGCGTATCCGGGCTCGTATCGTCGTTCTGAGCAAGTTTCATGTATAAAATATTTTGATCGGAGTTACGGTTTAAAAGATATGATTTTCTAAAGTTTTTATTAATTTCTGAAATTTAATTAATTATTTAATTCAACATTATCCGAAACAGTGATTGATGACGTCAGCATGACATCATGCTGACGTCAGCAGCCACCTGACAGGGTGGGTCCCACCTGTCATAGGCTGTTAGGTTAATTAGGTTTAATTAACTAATTAACAATTAACTAAACTAATTAATTAATTAAATTAGTCTGATTAGGGTTAATTAACCTAACTAATTAACTAATTAATTATTTTATTTATTTTTATTTTTATTTTCTTAAAATCGTTTCTGGGCCGTGGGCCCGTTCGGTCAGTGGCTCAGGGGCAATAGGCCCCACCTGTCTGTGGCCCGAATGGCCACACGGGCGCGGGCGGGCGCGCGGGCGCGGCCAGGCATGCGTGGGCGCGCGCGCACGCACTGGCCGAGGCCAGGGTGCGGTGGCCGGCCGGGGGTGGTGGCGAGGGCCAGAGGCCGGAGCGGGGCGCGCCGGCCGTGGCCGGTGGAGAGGCGGCCGCGGGGAGGAGCGCTGGGGGCCGGCGCCAGCGTGCGGCGTGCGGGCGGGCGGCGTGCGCGGCGAGGGCGCGCGGTGAGCGTGGATGCGGGGCGGCGCGCGTGCGCGTGCACGGGGCAGGGGAGGGGGAGGCCTGGGGCCTCACCGAGATTTGCAGGGACGGGGCAGCGGGCTCGAGCTCGTGGAGGGGGGGTCGGCGACGGGGTCGAGGCGGGGCGTCGGCGTCGAGCGCGAGGAGGGGCTCGGGGTGGAGGCCGGAGACGACGGGTCGACGAGGAGGCCGGCGTCGGTGGAGTCCGGCGAGGCGGCGAGGTCCAAGGGCGACGGCGGTCCGCGACGGCGTCGGAGACGAGGCGGAGACGGGGCGCGGTCGGGCGCGTCGGGGCGAGCGCGCTGGGCTCGGGCCCGAGCGAGGGCACGTCGGGGACGAGGTCGTCGGCGGGGAGGGAGAGGCGGTGCCGGATGAGGTGGCGTCCAACGGCGACGGGCGACGTCGGCGGCGTCGGCCCGATCCAGTTTCTGGATCGGGAGGAGGGGGGAGGAGTGAGCGAGGGGGTGTCGGTGGGAGTGGATAGGGTTGGGGGTGAGTGGATAAGGGGAGTGGGGGTGGGCCGCAGCTGGGCCGGCCTGTGGCTAGCTGGGCCATTCGGCCCAGGGAGAGGGGGGTCTTTCTTCTCTCTTTTTTTTATCATTTCTTGCTTTGTTTTATTTTCTTTTCTGTACTGTTAAATGTTTAGGCCCCAAATGGTTTTTGTAAAAAGTGTGACCTATTTCATAAATACCAGTGCATTATTCCTTAACACCTAAAATTAGTTTGGACAAAATATAATTCCATATTTATTTCAGATTTAATAAATGGTTATTAAATATTATCTTTATCCACTGTTTGAGGTTGTTCGAGTCACTTATCCAATTCCAATGATGTTGGTTTCAATTTTAGAATAGCCTCTGGAATATTTGTTATTTATCTGACATTTTAGTTTCTATGTTGGACAACTTTTATATTCCACTCTCATTTAAATTTGAATTTGACTTAGGAGTTGAAATGCAATATGATGCTAATGATGATTATGCACTATTAAGCTTGCTGACATGTCATTATCAAAAGCGATTACTGTTGCTAACCACCGGGGGTGTTACAATTCTCCTCATCTATTAAGAATTCTCGTCCCGAGAATTAAGAGGAAGACTGAAAGAAAGAGGGGTATTCTTCGCGAAGACGATCCTCGCGTTCCCAAGTGGCTTCATCTTCAGAATGATTTGACCACTGAACCTTGAGGAACTTGATTGACTTTTGACGTGTTCGACGCTCAGCTTGATCAAGAATACGGATGGGATGTTCTGGATAAGACAGATCTTCCCGTAATTCAAGCACTTCATGATCCACAGCTCTAATAGGATCCTTGAAGCAGCGGCGGAGTTGGGATACATGAAAGACGTCATGTACTTGAGAAAGGTTTGGCGGCAATTGCAACTGATATGCCACTTCTCCTCGACGGGCAAGAATACGGAACGGGCCAATGTAGCGTGGAGCTAACTTGCCTTTGATTCCGAACCGATGAGTGCCTTTCAATGGAGTGACACGAAGGTAAGCTTGTTCGCCAGGTTGATAGACCATTTCCTGGTGCTTTCGGTCATAGTTGCTCTTCTGACGAGACTGAGCAGATTTCAAATGTTCACGAACAATGCGGACTTGTTCTTCAGCTTGCCGAATAATGTCCGGTCCGACGAGTGAGCGTTCCCCAGTTTCTGACCAATTCAGAGGGGTTCGACACTTACGTCCGTATAGAACTTCAAACGGTGCCATCTTCAGACTAGCTTGATAGCTATTGTTGTAAGAGAATTCGGCATACGGGAGAGATTCCTCCCATTTCTTACCAAAGGAGATGACGCAAGCTCGAAGCATATCTTCGAGCACTTGATTAACTCGTTCAACTTGACCCTGTGACTGAGGGTGAAAAGCGGTGCTAAAAGACAGGTGAGTTCCCATAGCTTCTTGGAAACTATTCCAGAATCTGGAGGTGAAGAGGCTGCCACGATCAGAACTGATCTCCAACGGAACACCGTGGAGTGACACAATTCGGGAAACATACAAGTCTGCTAACTGGCTAGCAGTGATGGTCTCCTTAACAGGCAGAAAGTGAGCAACCTTGGAGAATCGGTCAATGACGACAAAAATAGCATCATGACCCTTCTGAGATCTGGGAAAACCAGTAATGAAATCCATTTGGACCTTGTCCCATTTCCATTCAGGAATTGTAAGGGGTTGCAGAGTTCCTGCGGGCCTTTGATGTTGAGCTTTAACGCGGCGGCAAACGTCACACTCAGAAACATAACGAGCAATATCTCGCTTCATATTAGGCCACCAGTATCTCTGACAAATGTCACGGTACATCTTTGTGCTACCAGGGTGAATGGACAAGGGAGTGTCATGAGCTTCCTTCATAACGTTTCCCCTCTCATTCTTGAACTTGGGTACGAAGAGACGGTGTTGGAAAAATAGGATCCCATCTGCATCAAGATGGAATTCCGACGGCTTTCCTTTCTCGAGGTATCGCTTGATCTTTTCAACTTCAGTGTCATACCTTTGCATAACCTTAATGCCGTGTTCTAAATCTGGTTCGACAACCAGGGTATTGAGATAACCCTGTGGAACAATATGGAGGTTCAATTTGCAAAGCTCTTCATGGAGAAGAGGTTGTGTTTCTTGAACCATAAGATTGTTGCTATAGGACTTGCGACTCAAAGCATCGGCTATTACATTAGCCTTGCCGGGGGTATATGAAATATTCATATCATAATCGGCAATTGTTTCGAGCCATCTTTGTTGACGAAGGTTCAGATCTGGTTGAGTATATAAATACTTCAAGCTTTGGTGATCCGTGTATATCTCGCAACGGTTACCGAGAAGGTAATGTCGCCATAGCTTCAAGGCATAGATAACCGCAGAAAGTTCAAGATCATGCACGGGATAATTTTCTTCATGAGGACGCAATTGTCGGGAGGCATAAGCAATCAGTTTGCGCTCTTGCATTAGGACACAGCCTAATCCTTGACGAGATGCATCACAGTATATCACGAAATCCTTTTGGGAATCCGGGGGTGCTAGTACTGGGGCAGATGTCAATTTATCTTTTAGTGTCTGAAAGCTTTCTTGACATTTTTCTGTCCACTCAAATTTAACACCTTTGTGAAGCAGATTTGTCAATGGTTTTGCAATCTTGGAAAAGTTCTCAACGAATCGACGGCAATAACTAGCGAGTCCGAGAAAACTTCTGACTTGCTTAACATTCTTTGGGGGAGTCCAGTCGAGAATAGCCTGAACTCGTTCGGGGTTAACAGCAATCCCATCCTTGGAAATCACATGTCCAAGGTAAGTTACTTCAGGAAGCCAAAATTCGCATTTGGAATACTTGGCATACAACTGGTGTTCTCGGAGCCTTTCTAGAACAAGGCAGAGATGTTCAGCATGTTCCTCTTTATTCTTAGAATAGACCAGAATATCATCTAGATATACCACGACGAATTTGTCAAGGTAATCCATGAATATATAATTCATCAGACGGGAGAACGTAGCTGGGGCATTCGTTAGGCCAAATGACATGACGGTGTATTCATAGGAGCCATAACGAGTGACGAATGCAGTCTTGGGAATGTCCTCTTCACGGACACGGATCTGGTGATAACCCAACCTCAAGTCGAGTTTAGAGAACACCGATGATCCAGCGAGTTGATCATAAAGATCATTGATCCGGGGCAGTGGGTATTTATTCTGGATTGTGGCTTGGTTAATGGGCCGGTAATCCTGAACCAATCGGTTAGTTCCATCCTTCTTCTTAACGAAGAGTGAAGGTGCTCCCCAAGCAGAGGAACTGGGGCGGATGAAACCACTCTTAAGTGACTTGTCGATTTCTTCCTTAAGCTCAAGAAGGTGATGCGGAGGCATCTTATAAGGTCGCTTGGCAATAGGAACGGTGCCAGGCTTCAAGTCGATGACGAACTCGACAGCTCTAGCCGGGGGTATTCCTGGAAGTTCTTCTGGAAAGACGTCTGGAAAATCTCGAACGACAGGAACGTTCTCGATCCCTTCCAGAGGTGAGGCGTTCAAAGCATTCATAACATATACCTCAGCTTCAGCGTCTTGAGTAATTCGGGCAGTGTAGTTCACTATCTCATCGGAGGGGTGAAGAAGTTGGATAATTTTTGTGGCACAATTGATCGAAGTAACGTGAGCTTTCAACCAATCCATTCCGAGTATGAGGTCTATGGTGGAAGACTTCAGGATAATAGGGGAAGCTAGGAATTCAAATTCCTCGATTTCAACAGGGACATTATGTGCCATCATAGTGGTTTGACATTGGCCTCCAGGGGTACAGACAACTATTGGCAGGTTCATCTTTTCGAATGCAATGTCATGAGATAATGCAAATGCTTCAGACATGAATGAATGCGATGCTCCTGAATCAAATAATACAGAAGCAGGTACTGAGTTAACAAGAAGGGTACCCATCACAGTAGCAGGTTGATCCTGGACTTCTTCAATGTCAATGTTGTAAGCTTGACCACGACCACGTGAAGCAGACCCAGTATTATAGTTGCGGGTCTGATTGTTGCCACGGCCATATCCACGGCCAGCACGAGGAAAATCTAACTGATTCTGAGTCTGGCGGCAGTCTTTAGCCTGGTGGCCTGGTTTGCGGCACTTGAAACACAAACCATCTTCAGGACGAAGAGGGGCATTGTTCTGAATAGCTTGAGCCTTTGACGGTCTCGGTGGTGGAGGAGGCAGACGTGGTGCAGCATTGTTCTTTGGCGCAGAGGTATTGGGACGGAACGCGTTGTTGGGAATCCAAACTCTACGCTTCGGTGCTGAGCCCGAAGATGAGCCAGCATCACGATAGCGCTTCTGCGAGTCCTTGTGTTCCATCTGAGCGGTCTCAACAAGAATAGCCTTGTTCACTAGAGTTGAGAAGTCATTGTAGTCTTGGGCAGCAAGTGCAAGCTTGAGGTCAGGGTGGAGTCCATTACGGAACTTCTCCTGTCTGCGAGCATCTCTGGCGATGTCTTCTTCAGCATAGCGGGAGAGATCAAGAAATTCCCGCTGATAAGCTTCGACGATTTTATTGCCCTGAGTGAGGTTGCGGAACTGGGTCTTCATGCGTTCCATAATTGCTTGAGGGATGTAGCGTGTACGGAAAGCAGCCTGGAACTCATACCTGGTAATGACTGTTCCAACAGGCAGTGAACGCTTGTGTGTGTCCCACCATTGAGCAGCGGGCCCTTTTAAGAAAAAGGACGCGAAGGTGACTGTAACACCCCCAGTGGTTAACTACAGTAATCCCATTTTGATTATGCCACGTCAGCATGATTAACAGTGTCTGATCATCATTTGCATCATAATGCATTTCAGCTTCTAACTCAAAATCCAAATTTAAATGACAGTGGAAAATAAAAGCTGTCCAACATAGAAACTAAATTGTTCATTAAATAGCAAATAAATCAGAGACAATTCTAAAATTGAAACCAACATCATTGGAGTTGGGTAAGTGACTCAAACATATTCAAACAGCGACTAAAACAATATTTAATAACCATTTATTAATCTAATTAAGTATGAAATGATGTTTTGCCCAAACTAATTTAGGTGTAAGGAAATAAAGCACTGGTATTTATGGACTAGGTGTCCCCTTTTTACAAAATTCGGTTTGGGGCCCAACTATTTACTAAACCGAGGTATATGAATTTATAAAAAGAAAAAGAACAAAAGAAAGGAAAAGCCCCCCCCCCCCCCGGACCAACTGGGCCGTGGCCCAGCTGGCCATCAGGCCACCACCCAGGCCGGCCCATTTCCCCTGGCCGGCCCACCCCCCCTCTCCTTAACCCCCACCCCCGGTAACCCTAATCCCCCCGCCCACTCCCCCCCCCCCCCCGATCAGAAATTCTGGATCGGGATCGAACCCGTCGCCGCGCCGCCTCGGCGCCCGTCGCCGGCGGCCTTCTCCGACGCCATCGCGGCTCCTGCCCCGCGCCGACCGCCTCCTCCTCCTTGCCACGCTCGCAGCCCCGCGCCTCACCGCGCCCTCGGCGCCCGGCGCCACCTCACCGTCGCCCGAAGTCGTCCCCGACGTCGCCCCTCCACCTCGCCGGCCGTCCCCGACCGCCTCCCCGCGCCGTTCTGCCTCGCCTGTCGCCTCTCCTACCGCCTCCTCCACTCGACCCCCTCCCCTGGATCGGACCGAGGCAGAGGCGCCCCGATCCCGTCGCCCGTCGCCGCGCTCCCCGCCGCTGCTCGCGCTCGCTTCCGCCTCGCCGCCCGCGCTCGGACGCCGTCGCCGGGACCTCGCCTCCCCGTCTCCTCCCCGAATCGCCTCAGCGAGCGCTCGCACCCGTCGCCGCTGCCCGACGCCGTCGCTGACTCGGCCGCATCGTCGCCGTCACTTCCTCGCCTCGCCATCATCCCCGACTCGGCCCCCCATGTGAGCTTTCCCCCGTCGCCCGCTCACCGCCCGTCGCCCCCTGGTCACCGCCGCTGCTCGCGTGCGTCGCCGCGCCGGCCGCGCCCTGGCTCCGCGGCTCGCGCCCGCTACCCTTTTCCCGTGGCCTCGCTCGCACCGCCCACTTGCTACTCCCGTCGCTGCGCTGCTGCTGCTGCCGCCGACGCCCGTGGCCGCCTCGCCCGCGCGCGCCTCGCCGCCGCGCCCGCCAGCCACCACCCCCCCCGCCCTGCTCGCCGCTCGCCGCCGCCACCACCACCTCCAGCCACGCCCCCTGCGCCCGCCCCTCCGCCGCCTCCCCTGGCCGGCGCCGGGGCTGGCGGCGCCCGCGCCCGCGCGCCCCTGGGCGAGCGCCCGAGCGGGCCGCGCCCATCGCCCGCGCCCGACCCGCTGGGGCCTTTGGGTCACTGCCCAGTGGGGCCCGAGGCCCCTATGCCGCTGACAGACGGGGCCCAGCCCCAAAAACGTTTTAGAAAAAAAAATGAAAAAAAAATAAAAAAAATTAAATTAATTAATTAGTTAATAAATTAGTTTAATTAATCCTGATTAGGTTAATTTAATTAAGTAGTTAGTGTTAATTAAACAGTAATTTAATTAGTTAATCACTAATTAACCTAACAGCCTATGACAGGTGGGACCCACTGGTCCTGACGTCATGCTGACGTCATGCTGACGTCAGCAAGACACTGTTTCGGATAATGTTAATTTAAATAATTAATTAAATTCCAGAAATTAATAAAAACTTTAGAAAATCATATAAAATAATCCGTAGCTCAGATGAAAATACTTTGTACATGAAAGTTGCTCAGAACGACGAGACGAATCTGAATACGCGGTCCGTTCGTCCGTCACGCGTCCCTAACTATCCGAACTTGCAACCGTTCCCCTCTTATCCTCTGTCCGACAATTCCAAAGACCCGGGAAATATCGTCAGATATTCTCCCGCTCCGTCTGTTACGTGTGATGCTGCGTTAGACTACCCCTAGCACCGTGTATCGTATTTGTCATGCTCATGTTTGCTATATATTTATACTGTTTCCTCCCCCTGTTCTCTCTCGATAGCCCCCGACCCCGACGTCGTCCCCGAGACCGACGCAGCTCCGGATCCCGAAGACACCATAGACGACCTTGCCCTTGCCGCCGAGCAACCAGGCAAGCCCCTCCCTTGAGCATACCGATATCGCCCATTCTAAATTCCTCATGCTTGCATTAGAATTACTGCTGCTGCTGCTTTACCTATTCTGATGCATAGCCTGTTCATTGTAACCTGCTGTTGATAATTACCTACATATCCTAAACTGTTTAGTCTAGGCTGGGTAGAGACCTATCAGTGACCCCACTTATCCCGACTGCCGCGCTGGATCGTCAGAAGACCCGATCAATGGGATTGAAGACCAGGACCCGACACCGCACATCACCCCCCCCCTTAGTTGTAACGACACTGCAGCGTTACTATCGAGTGCCGAGGGTGAAACCTCTTGTAGCACTTCTGATGTTAACTCTGTAGAGTAGCTATTCGGTCGTGGTCATCGAGGGTGATTCCTCCTTCACCGCTTCCGATAACGACGCTGTCCTACAACACCTCAAGTGTGGACCCAGTGAGGGTGATTCCTCCTAGTTCACCTTGACGGATACATCGATTGGGAATTCAATGAGGGTGATACCTCGGATTCCCTGATGTTATGGACACACGGATACTTGGACCTTACAATGTTACTTGGAAAGGCGGGTCGACCCTGAGGGGTACCCGCGTGTGATGTGAAGGCGGGTTGCCAGTGTGGTGCCCGAGTGGTGAATACGAGGCGCGGCCGGGCATTCTTAACCCTTGCCGCAAGTCCTCGAGACGGGGCGACGGGGTCACATCTTTCGTGAGTCTCTGCTCGTTACCGCAAGCCCCTAGTCCTAGCGATTTGGATATTTGATCCGAGCAGGCCTCTGGTCTGATAGCACTAACCATCACGTGGGCATAGTATGGGCGTTCTGCATCGTATGCATCAGCCGAAAGCTCTGTCAGACGTCCAGTTCAGCAGTGCGGCATGGAGTGATTGGCGCCATTTCGGTGGTGCTTGGATCTGGGCCATGTACGCAACGACCCGGAGGGCGAGGGGCGATGGCCAAGACCCCCTCGCGCTTAGGACGTAGACCGGCGGGGACCTCTCTGCTGAGCTGTAGGTAGGGTTGCGATGTGTCGTTTGGCCGAGGCCGGGCATGACCCAGGAAAGTGTGTCCGGCCGAAGTTAATCGAGCGTGTTGGGTAAGTTGGTGCACCCCTGCAGGGAAGAACATTTCTATCGATAGCCGGTCCTACGGTAAAGGACACTCGGAGTTGTATCCTGATTGATACAATTTAGAACTGGATACCTGTGATGAGACCTGTATATATGGCTCTGGGATTGCTTCTCGCAGGGAGTCGAGAAGGGATCTCAGGACGAGGTTGATGAATGTATGGCTCTGGGATTGCTTTCTCGCAGGGAGTCGAGAAAGGATCTCTGGGTGAGGTTGATATTATTACTACTACTTTATATGGCATTGTTCTACTCTCTTCTACTGCTGCAAGACCGCTGAAGATGCTAGTCTTCGATAGGACTAGGCCTTCTCTCTATTCTGGCATTTCTGCAGCCCAGTCCACATATACAGCCTCCCCTTGATAATGTTGCATATGTAGTGTAGATCCTTGCTTGCTGAGTACTTCAGAGTACTCACGGTTGCTTTTCTTTCCTTTTTCCCCCATATCAGTTCGTCGTGACCAGATGACGGAGCCGCTGAGACAGCTACCCCCCGACGATCGTTACTACTACTACCCAGAGGATGGATACTACTACGAGTTGACTGACGACCAGGAGTAGGATCGGAGGGTCCCAGGCAGGAGGCCTTCGCCTTTCGATCGTAGTGTTTTATTTTGCCCCGCCTTTCTAAAGGCCTTTCTGTACTTTCTTTTATATCTGTATTCAGATATCTGATGCTTCCGCTGACGCTTGTTCGCAAGCTTATGTATTCGAGCCCTCGAGGCCCTGGCTTGTAATATAAAGCTTGTATGACTTTATTTATGTTTTAGAGTTGTGTTGTGATATCTTCCCGTGAGTCCTTAGGCTTGATCGTGTGCATTTGCGTGTATGATTAGTGCACGATCGGGCCGGGGGCGTCACAGTGACAAAGTTGGCGGGGGCGACATTAGCAGACTCCATCTCGTGAGTGATGTCGCGGAGCCAGTCATCAGCATCCAATGGCTTGTCTGAGTTGCAGAAGTGAGTAGGGTTGAGTCGCATAAACTCCGGCAGTGTTATTGAAGGTGGGTTCTGGTTGTTCTGATGCGGAAACTGAGCCATGATTCCAACCATGAACTGGCGGTTGAGCTCGAACTGTTGCATCATAGCTGCCATATAGTCTGGCGGTGGTGGACGTTCAGGGGCACGACCACGACCACGACCACCTGGTCTAACCATCCTGCTAAGTATCAACAGGGGGTAGTTTAGTAAAAGCAATTGCGAGTGTTTAGCGACAAGTATGATGTAACACGACAATACCTTAAGCAGTGTAATAGATACATAACAGTAGTCGATTAAGACATACAGATCCATACACAAAGTCGGGTACATGCGGACAGCATAACAGCGCAAATTAAAAGCTAGACATACTAGGCGGCGCGCAGGCACGCGGTAAGGAAGTACACAACGAGACATAGCAAAGGCTACATCAACGTCGAAGAAAACCACTGTAACGGGGTAACTGCGAGTGCGGACGACGAATATTCGTCGCGGAAGGATCCTGTGCTCCATGTGCACTCTGATGCAGAACCCGGTCTCGAACTGTAAGAAGAGGTCCACGTGTAGGTGTGTGACCTCCAACAGCAGGCCAGTCAATACCAGCATACATCTGAGTCCTGCGCGGGTAAAGGATGTGCTCCGGATGTATCCCTGCGCGAACAGCGGGCATCAACTGCGTCATAGCATCGTAGAGACGTGCTCGAGTGGCAACCAACTCGACGGCAAGAGCCCGAACAGTGCGATCCAGAGCCTGAGTGCACTGAATCAGAACGCGGTGGTCATATCGGCGAGGCTCGTACGGGGCACAGATAGCTGTGTAGTATCCGGTAGCATCTCCAGCAGGGGCATACGGAATGTATCGGAACTCAGAGTCATCCAAGATATCACTGAACTATCCTCGAAGACGTGCGACAGCAGAGTAGGCGGCATCATGTACAGCCATCTCAATCGTCACGCCGATACCGTGGAAAAGGTGCAGCTCGGTGTCTGAGTCATTCTGCCGATCATATATACGAACATCAGCATGGTACTGCTCCTGATTAAACTCGCGGTAATCCTCGTAAACCATGTACTCAGGGTACCAGCGGTAGCCAAGTCTGGTCATGAGAGCGATCAGGACAGCTGGAAAACCAGGGGCATCACGAGCCCAAGTGCGAAGCAAAAGCTGTGTCGTAGGACGCGGTGGAAACAAACGGTCCATCTGAAATAGAGGAAATTCAGATTTGTCAAATGACAATGAGAAGTTTAACACAACTCGGAGAGAAAGGTTAAACAAAACAATGGAAAGGAAAATGATTATCAGACTAATCAGATCAATGACAGGGAAATCGCACAGATATCCAGCTCTCCGGGTAGACGGGATTTACGAGATCCTAAGTGTCGGTGTTAGTAAAATTTATTTAACCCGAATAGAAGAGATATTAGAGTCCCAGAGTATAGACGAGGAATAAAAGATCCTAATACCACCCAGTTGGCGACGTGGGCCCGTAAGCCACACAGCCAAGTTAGTAATTTAGTTTCTCGGTTTCTAGACTCGACTTCGGCCAAGGAATTGGAAGGGGGCTTCCTACAGGCAGTCGGCTCTGATACCAACTTGTGACGCCCCCGGTTCAATCGTACACTAATCATACACGCAAACGTGTACGATCAAGCCCAGGGACTCACGGGAAGATATCACAACACAACTCTAAACACAAATAAACGGAGGTCCACAATATTACAGACCAGGGATCCGAAGATCCGAATACATAAGTCAGTCATACCAATAATATCTGGGTACAGACATAGTTAGACAAGTTTTGCCGTAAGAAGGCTAGCACAAACAGCGACACTAGATCGAAAGGCGTTGGCCTCCTGCCTGGGAGCCTCCGATCCTACTCCTGGTCAGCTGGCTCGATCCAGTAGTACGTGCCCTCTGGACCCGCCTGGTAGTAGGCTCCGGTGGTGGCGTCTGGCTCCTGGACTCCATCGTCTGGTGTATCATCAAGGTGGGGTATATGGGGGAAAAGAGAAAATAAAGCAACCGTGAGTACTCATCCGAAGTACTCAGCAAGCAAGGATCTATACTACATATGCAACATTATCAATGGAGAAAAAGGCTGTATATGTGGACTGGACTGCAGAAATGCCAGAATAGAGAGAAAGGCCTAGTCCTATCGAAGACTAGCATCTTCAAACATCTTCTCAAAGCCATCATCTTGCAGCAGTAGAAGAGAGTAGAATAGCATTTTATTTAGCAAACATGTTGAAGTACAGCTCAAAGATCCTTCCTCGACTCCCAGCGAGAAAGTAATCCCGAAGCTTCAATTAAGTAACAAGTATCCAGTTTAAGTAGTAGATCGGGATACACAAACTGA
Organism: Thinopyrum elongatum; assembly: GCA_011799875.1. Taxonomy (NCBI): domain Eukaryota; kingdom Viridiplantae; phylum Streptophyta; class Magnoliopsida; order Poales; family Poaceae; genus Thinopyrum; species Thinopyrum elongatum. The sequence continues at coordinate 596,671,762 of CM022299.1, read as the reverse complement.
GCGTCCTTTACCGTAGGACCGGCTATCGATAGAAGATTCATCCCTGCAGGGGTGCACTACTGTTACCCAACACGCTCGATCAAGTCTGGCCGGACATACTTGCTGGGTAATGCCCGTCCTCGGAAGATCAACACGAAGCAGCGCTCTACCTAGGCTCAGCAGAGAGGTCAGCACGCCGGACTAACCTATGCACCCAGGGGTCTCGGGCCATCGCCCTGGGCACCCTGCGCATTGCGTGGCTGGCCGGGGTGCAGGCGCGACACTGAACTCGCCACTGAAGTATCCAGCCCAATCCCGACGATCAGCCCGCACGGTGAATCGTGACGTCTGATAAGCTTTCGGAGAAACGTACATCGCAGAGGGCCCCATAACCATAATCCCGCGTGGTGGTAGTGCGTATAGGGCACGTCGACCCACTCAGATCACACACCCAAATCCAATAGGCTCAATTAGTATCAAGCGGAGACAATCAGAGTCTCTGATGCTCCGCCACAATGTCACACTCGAGTGCCCTTCCGGCACACCCGAAAACATAGATCCCCAGCGGGTACCCACCAGGGTGGACCCGCCTGTAACAAAGGTCAAGTAGCCGTGTGGTCAAATCATCAGGGTGAACGTATGAGGTATCACCCTCGAGGTTCACACTGAGGGGTCGCACGACAGAGTCGTATCGGAAGTGGAGAAGGAGGAATCACCCTCGATGACCACGACCGAACAGCTATGCTGCAGAGTATTCATCAGGAGTGCGTTACGAGGTATCACCCTCGGCACTCGATAGTAACTAAGCAGAGTCGTACAACTAAGGGGGATGTGAAGTGAGGCGTCTGTCTCTGATCGACGATCATGTTGATCGAGTCGTCGATGAACAAGCAGGGGCGACAAAGTAAGGTGGTGGGGTCACAGATGGTTCATACCAACCTATACTAAACAGTTTATCATAGGTAGGTAAGGTAGCAATGAACAGGTTACAACAGCAGGCTATGCATCAGAATAGGAGCATACATTAACAGTAGCGAAATCTAATGCAAGCAGGAGAATAGAATGGGCGATATCTGGAATGCTCAAGGGGGGGGCTTGCCTGGTTGCTCTGGCAAGAGAGGGAGGTCGTCAACGGGCTGCTCGTCGGTAGAGTAGTCGTAACCTGGTGCAGCGTCGTCGGTCTCGGCGTCTATCGAGAGAGAAGGAGGGGGAGAGAAACAATAAATTTCACGGCAATAATGCAAACAATATGTATGACATGCCTAAATGATATGCCGGGGTGTTCTACTGCCTAACTAAATGATTTAGTTAATTTAGGAATTTATTCGGATTTATTTAATTAGGGTTGGACACTATTCATTTATCGAAATCGGTCTAATTGTTCAACGTTCTTATAGTTGCGGGCGTCTGACGGGAATACAGAGGGCGTATCCGTGTTCGTATCGTCGTTCTGAGCAAGTTTCATGTATAAAATATTTTCATCGGAGTTACGGTTTATTTAATATGATTTTCTAAAGTTTTTATTAATTTCTGAATTTATTTAATTATTTAAAATTAACATTATCCAGAATAGTGATTGATGACGTCAGCATGACATCATGCTGACGTCAGCAGCCACCTGACAGGGTGGGTCCCACCTGTCATAGGCTGTTAGGTTAATTAGGTTTAATTAACTAATTAACAATTAACTAAACTAATTAATTAATTAAATTAGTCTGATTAGGGTTAATTAACCTAACTAATTAACTAATTAATTATTTTATTTATTTTTATTTTTATTTTCTTAAAATCGTTTCTGGGCCGTGGGCCCGTTCGGTCAGTGGCTCAGGGGCAATAGGCCCCACCTGTCTGTGGCCCGAATGGCCACACGGGCGCGGGCGGGCGCGCGGGCGCGGCCAGGCACGCGTGGGCGCGCGCGCACGCACTGGCCGAGGCCAGGGTGCGGTGGCCGGCCGGGGGTGGTGGCGAGGGCCAGAGGCCGGAGCGGGGCGCGCCGGCCGTGGCCGGTGGAGAGGCGGCCGCGGGGAGGAGCGCTGGGGGCCGGCGCCGGCGTGCGGCGTGCGGGCGGGCGGCGTGCGTGGCGAGGGCGCGCGGTGAGCATGGATGCGGGGCGGCGCGCGTGCGCGTGCACGGGGCAGGGGAGGGGGAGGCCTGGGGCCTCACCGAGATTTGCAGGGACGGGGCAGCGGGCTCGAGCTCGTGGAGGGGGGGTCGGCGACGGGGTCAAGGCGGGGCGTCGGCGTCGAGCGCGAGGAGGGGCTCGGGGTGGAGGCCGGAGACGACGGGTCGACGAGGAGGCCGGCGTCGGTGGAGTCCGGCGAGGCGGCGAGGTCCAAGGGCGACGGCGGTCCGCGACGGCGTCGGAGACGAGGCGGAGACGGGGCGCGGTCGGGCGCGTCGGGGCGAGCGCGCTGGGCTCGGGCCCGAGCGAGGGCACGTCGGGGACGAGGTCGTCGGCGGGGAGGGAGAGGCGGTGCCGGATGAGGTGGCGTCCAACGGCGACGGGCGACGTCGGCGGCGTCGGCCCGATCCAGTTTCTGGATCGGGAGGAGGGGGGAGGAGTGAGCGAGGGGGTGTCGGTGGGAGTGGATAGGGTTGGGGGTGAGTGGATAAGGGGAGTGGGGGTGGGCCGCAGCTGGGCCGGCCTGTGGCTAGCTGGGCCATTCGGCCCAGGGAGAGGGGGGTCTTTCTTCTCTCTTTTTTTTATCATTTCTTGCTTTGTTTTATTTTCTTTTCTGTACTGTTAAATGTTTAGGCCCCAAATGGTTTTTGTAAAAAGTGTGACCTATTTCATAAATACCAGTGCATTATTCCTTAACACCTAAAATTAGTTTGGACAAAATATAATTCCATATTTATTTCAGATTTAATAAATGGTTATTAAATATTATCTTTATCCACTGTTTGAGGTTGTTCGAGTCACTTATCCAATTCCAATGATGTTGGTTTCAATTTTATAATAGCCTCTGGAATATTTGTTATTTATCTGACATTTTAGTTTCTATGTTGGACAACTTTCATATTCCACTTTCATTTAAATTTGAATTTGACTTAGGAGCTGAAATGCAGTATGATGCTAATGATGATTATGCACTATTAATCATGCTGACATGTCATTATCAAAAGTGATTACTGTAGCTAATGACAGGGGGTGTCACAACTCTCCTCATCTATTAAGAATTCTCGTCCCGAGAATTAAGAGGAAGACTGAAAGAAAGAGGGGTATTCTTCGCGAAGACGATCCTCGCGTTCCCAAGTGGCCTCATCTTCAGAATGATTTGACCACTGAACCTTGAGGAACTTGATTGACTTTTGACGTGTTCGACGCTCAGCTTGATCAAGAATACGGATGGGATATTCTGGATATGACAGATCTTCCCGTAATTCAAGCACTTCATGATCCACAGCTCGAATAGGATCCTTGAAGCAGCGACGGAGTTGGGATACATGAAAGACATCATGTACTTGTGAAAGATTTGGCGGCAATTCCAATTGATATGCCACTTCTCCTCGACGGGCAAGAATACGGAACGGGCCAATGTAGCGTGGAGCTAACTTGCCTTTGATTCCGAACCGATGAGTGCCTTTCAATGGAGTGACACGAAGGTAAGCTTGTTCGCCAGGTTGATAGACCATTTCCTGGTGCTTACGGTCATAGTTGCTCTTCTGACGAGACTGAGCAGATTTCAAATGTTCACGAACAATGCGGACTTGTTCTTCAGCTTGCAGAATAATGTCCGGTCCGACGAGTGAGCGTTCCCCAGTTTCTGACCAATTCAGAGGGGTTCGACACTTATGTCCGTATAGAACTTCAAACGGTGCCATCTTCAGACTAGCTTGATAGCTATTGTTGTAAGAGAATTTGGCATACGGGAGAGATTCCTCCCATTTCTTACCAAAGGAGATGACGCAAGCTCGAAGCATATCTTCGAGCACTTGATTAACTCGTTCAACTTGACCCTGTGACTGAGGGTGAAAAGCGGTGCTGAAAGACAGATGAGTTCCCATAGCTTCTTGGAAACTACTCCAGAATCTGGAGGTGAAGAGGCTGCCACGATCAGAACTGATCTCCAACGGAACACCGTGGAGTGACACAATTCGGGAAACATACAAGTTTGCTAACTGGCTAGCAGTGATTGTCTCCTTAACAGGCAGAAAGTGAGCAACCTTGGAGAATCGGTCAATGACGACAAAAATAGCATCATGACCCTTCTGAGATCCGGGAAAACCAGTAATGAAATCCATTTGGACCTTGTCCCATTTCCATTCAGGAATTTCCAGGGGTTGCAGAGTTCCAGCAGGCCTTTGATGTTCTACTTTAATGCGACGGCAAATGTCACACTCAGCAACATAACGAGCAATGTCTCGCTTCATATTAGGCCACCAGAATCTTTGACAAATGTCACGGTACATCTTTGTGCTACCAGGGTGAATAGACAAGGGAGTGTCATGAGCTTCCTTCATAACGTTTTCCCTCTCATTCTTGAACTTGGGTACAAAGAGACGGTGTTGGAAAAATAGGATCCCATCTGCATCAAGATGGAATTCCGACGGCTTTCCTTTCTCGAGGTATCGCTTGATCTTTTCAACTTCAGTGTCATACCTTTGTATAACCTTAATGCCGTGTTCTAAATCTGGTTCGACAACCAGGGTATTGAGATAACCCGGTGGAACAATATGGAGGTTCAATTTGCAAAGCTCTTCATGGAGAAGAGGTTGTGTTTCTTGAACCATAAGATTGTTGCTAAAGGACTTGCGACTCAAAGCATCGGCCATTACATTAGCCTTGCCGGGGGTATATGAAATATTCATATCATAATCGGCAATTGTTTCGAGCCATCTTTGTTGACGAAGGTTCAGATCTGGTTGAGTATATAAATACTTCAAGCTTTGGTGATCCGTGTATATCTCGCAACGGTTACCGAGAAGGTAATGTCGCCATAGCTTCAAGGCATAGATAACCGCAGAAAGTTCAAGATCATGCACGGGATAATTTTCTTCATGAGGACGCAATTGTCGGGAGGCATAAGCAATCACTTTGCGCTCTTGCATTAGGACACAGCCTAATCCTTGACGAGATGCATCACAGTATATCACGAAATCCTTTTGGGAATCCGGGGGTGCTAGTACTGGGGCAGATGTCAATTTATCTTTTAGTGTCTGAAAGCTTTCTTGACATTTTTCTGTCCACTCAAATTTAACACCTTTGTGAAGCAGATTTGTCAATGGTTTTGCAATCTTGGAAAAGTTCTCAACGAATCGACGGCAATAACTAGCGAGTCCGAGAAAACTTCTGACTTGCTTAACATTCTTTGGGGGAGTCCAGTCGAGAATAGCCTGAACTCGTTCAGAGTTAACAGCAATCCCATCCTTGGAAATCACATGTCCAAGGTAAGTTACTTCAGGAAGCCAAAATTCGCATTTGGAATACTTGGCATACAACTGGTGTTCTCGGAGCCTTTCTAGAACAAGGCAGAGATGTCCAGCATGTTCCTCTTTATTCTTAGAATAGACCAGAATATCATCTAGATATACCACGACGAATTTGTCGAGGTAATCCATGAATATATAATTCGTCAGACGGGAGAATGTAGCTGGGGCATCCAGAATGTATCGGAACTCAGAGTCATCCAAGATATCACTGAACTGTCCTCGAAGACGTGCGACAGCAGAGTAGGCGGCATCATGTACTGCCATCTCAATCGTTACGCCGATACCGTGGAAAAGGTGCAGCTCGGTGTCTGAGTCATTCTGCCGATCATAGATACGAACATCAGCATGGTACTGCTCCTGATTAAACTCGCGGTAATCCTCGTAAACCATGTACTCAGGGTACCAGCGGTAGCCAAGTCTGGTCATGAGAGCGATCAGGACAGCTGGAAAACCAGGGGCATCACGAGCCCAAGTGCGAAGCACAAGCTGTATCGTAGGACGCGGTGGAAACAAACGGTCCATCTGAAACAGAGGAAATTCAGATTTGTCAAATGACAATGAGAAGTTTAACACAACTCGGAGAGAAAGGTTAAACAAAACAATGGAAAGGAAAATGATTATCAGACTAATCAGATCAATGACAGGGAAATCGCACAGATATCCAGCTCTCCGGGTAGACGGGATTTACGAGATCCTAAGTGTCGGCGTTAGTAAAATTTATTTAACCCGAATAGAAGAGATATTAGAGTCCCAGAGTATAGACGAGGAATAAAAGATCCTAATACCACCCAGTTGGCGACATGGGCCCGTAAGCCACACTGCCAAGTTAGTAAATTAGTTTTTTGGTTTCTAGACTCAACTTCGGCCAAGGAATTGGAAGGGGGCTTCCTACAGGCAGTCGGCTCTGATACCAACTTGTGACGCCCCCGGTTCAATCGTACACTAGTCATACACGCAAACGTGTACGATCAAGCCCAGGGACTCACGGGAAGATATCACAACACAACTCTAAACACAAAAAAACGGAGGTCCACAATATTACAGACCAGGGATCCGAAGATCCGAATACATAAGTCAGTCATACAAATAATATCTGGGTACAGACATAGTTAGACAAGTTCTGCCTTAAGAAGGCTAGCACAAACAGCGACACTAGATCGAAAGGCGTTGGCCTCCTGCCTGGGAGCCTCCGATCCTACTCCTGGTCAGCTGGCTCGATCCAGTAGTACGTGCCCTCTGGACCCGCCTGGTAGTAGGCTCCGGTGGTGGCGTCTGGCTCCTGGACTCCATCGTCTGGTGTATCATCAAGGTGGGGTATATGGGGGAAAAGAGAAAATAAAGCAACCGTGAGTACTCATCCGAAGTACTCAGCAAGCAAGGATCTATACTACATATGCAACATTATCAATGGAGAAAAGGCTGTATATGTGGACTGGGCTGCAGAAATGCCAGAATAGAGAGAAAGGCCTAGTCCTATCGATGACTAGCATCTTCAAACATCTTCTCAAAGCCATCATCTTGCAGCAGTAGAAGAGAGTAGAATAGCATTTTATTTAGCAAACATGTTGAAGTACAGCTCAAAGATCCTTCCTCGACTCCCAGCGAGAAAGTAATCCCGAAGCTTCAATTAAGTAACAAGTATCCAGTTTAAGTAGTAGATCGGGATACACAAACTGAGCGTCCTTTACCGTAGGACCGGCTATCGATAGAAGATTCATCCCTGCAGGGGTGCACTACTGTTACCCAACACGCTCGATCAACTCTGGCCGGACATACTTGCTGGGTAATGCCCGTCCTCGGAAGATCAACACGAAGCAGCGCTCTACCTAGGCTCAGCAGAGAGGTCAGCACGCCGGACTAACCTATGCACCCAGGGGTCTCGGGCCATCGCCCTGGGCACCCTGCGCGTTGCGTGGCTGGCCGGGGTGCAGGCGCGACACTGAACTCGCCAGTGAAGTATCCAGCCCAATCCCGACGATCAGCCCGCACGGTGAATCGTGACGTCTGATAAGCTTTCGGAGAAACGTACATCGCAGAGGGCCCCATAACCATAATCCCGCGTGGTGGTAGTGCGTATAGGGCACGTCGACCCACTCAGATTACACACCCAAATCCAATAGGCTCAATTAGTATCAAGCGGAGACAATCAGAGTCTCTGATGCTCCGCCACAATGTCACACTCGAGTGCCCTTCCGGCACACCCGAAATCATAGATCTCCAGCGGGTACCCACCAGGGTGGACCCGCCTGTGACAAAGGTCAAGTAACCGTGTGGTCATAATCATCAGGGTGAACGTATGAGGTATCACCCTCGAGGTTCACACTGAGGGGTTGCACGACAGAGTCGTATCGGACATGGAGAAGGAGGAATCACCCTCGATGACCACGACCGAACAGCTATACTGCAGAGTATTCATCGTGAGTGCGTTACGAGGTATCACCCTCGGCACTCGATAGTTACTACGCAGAGTCGTACAACTTAGGGGGGGGTGTGAAGTGAGGCGTCTGTCTCTGATCGACGATCACGTTGATCGAGTCGTCGATGAACAAGCAGGGGCGACAAAGTAAGGTGGTGGGGTCACAGATGGTTCATACCAACCTATACTAAACAGTTTATCATAGGCAGGTAAGGTAGCAATGAACAGGTTACAACAGCAGGCTATGCATCAGAATAGGAGCATACATTAACAGTAGCGAAAATTCTAATGCAGCAGGAGAATAGATATGAGGCGATATCTGTGAATGCCAAGGGGGGTGGGCTTGCCTGGTTGCCTCTGCAAGAGAGGGGAGGTCGTCAACGGGTGCTCGTCGGTAAGAGTAGTCGTTCCTGGTGCAAGCGCCGTCGGTCTCTCTCGGCTCTATCAGAGAGGAGAGATTAGGAGGGAGAAAACAATAAATTTCACGCGCAATAAGCAAACAATATGTATGACAGCTCTTAATAATGAGGGGGAGATCCCTGGTTTCTACGCCTAACATAATCGAATTTAGTTAATTTAGGAATTTATTCGGATTTATTTAATTAAAGTTGCGGGACCCTATTTCAT
>CM022299.1:596603109-596648836 GCA_011799875.1 Thinopyrum elongatum | reverse complement strand
CCAGAAAAGGGTTGAAAAGTGATGCATGTGCTTGAATGGTGCATATTGAATGCAAAAAAGTTTTGAGTTAAAATATGTTAAAAAATGAAATCCGTTTGTAATAGACGAGTTTTCGTCCGAAACCCTGATACTCAAGGAGATTGTCCAGTTTTGGACACGAAGTGCATCCGTTTTTCCGTACCCTCTAAAGTTTTTAGCACATGCTACGCGGGTGAAATTATGATACCATGCCAATTTTCAACCATTTCAGAGTCCATTTGAATGCTTTTCAATTTCAGGGTCATCTTAGCTAAAAATAAATCATGAAATGCATGAAAAATAGCAAATGAAGTCAGAAAGGGTTGAAAAGTGATGATGTGGCTTTGAATGGTGCATATTGAATGCTGAAAAAGCCTTGAGTTAAAATATGTTTTCAAAAATGAAACCCTTTGTAATAGACGAGTTTTCGTCCGAAACCCTGATACTTCGAAGGAGATTGTCCAGTTTGGATGCGAAGTGCATCCAGTTTTTCCTCGTAACCCTCCAACTTTTAGCACATGCTACGTGGGTGAAATTATGATACCATGCCAATTTTCAACCATTTCAGAGTTCATTTTTAGTGCTTTTCAATTTCAGTAATCTTAGCCAAAATCAATCATGAATGCTTCAAAATAGCAAATGAAGTCAGAAAATTATTGAAAAGTGATGTGTGGCTTTGAATGGTGCATATTGAATGCAAAAAAGTCTTGAGGTAAAATATGTTAAAAAAATGAAATCCCTTTGTAATAACGGAGCTTTCATCTGAAACCCTGATACTTCGAAAGAGATTGTCCAGTTTGTACACGAAATCCATCCAGTTTTTCCCGTAACCCTCAAGTTTTAACACATGCTGGGTGTGGTGAAATTTGATACCATGCAATTTTCAACCATTTCATGTTCATTTGAAGTGCTTTCATTTCAGGGTCATCTTAGCTCAAAATAAATCATGAATGCATAAAAATATCAAATGAAGTCAGAAAAGGGTTGAAAAGTGATGATGTGGCTTGAATGGTGCATATTGAATGCAGAAAAAAAAAGCCTTGAGTTAAAATATGTTTTTCAAAATTGAAATCCTTATGTAATAGACAGTTTCGTCCGAACCCTGATACTTCAAGGAGATTGTCCGTTTGGACACGAAGTGCATCCATTTTTCCGGTAACCCTCATAGTTTTAGCACATGCTACGGGGGTCATGATGATACCATGCCATTTTTCAACCATTTCAGAGTTCATTTGTAGTGCTTTTCATTTCAGGTAATCTTAGCTCAAAATAAACATGAAATGCATGCAAAATAGCAAATGAAGTCAGAAAATTATGAAAAGTGATGATGTGTCTTTGAATGGTGCATATTGAATGCAAAAAAAGCTTGAGTTAAATAAATATGTTTAAAAAATGAAATCCCTTTGTAAATAGACGAGTTTTCTTCAAAACCCTGATACTCGAGGAGATTGTCCAGTTTGGATGCGAAGTGCATCCAGTTTTTCCTCGTAACCCTCTCAACTTTTTAGCAATGCTGGCGTGGGTGAAATTTTGATCCCATGCCAATTTCAACCATTTCAGAGTCATTTGTAGTGCTTTTCAATTCAGGAATCTTAGCTCAAAATAATCATGAAACTGCACAAAATAGCAAATGAAGTCAGAAAAATTGAAAGTATGATGTGGCTTTGAATGGTGCAATATTGAATGCAGAAAAAGTCTTTGTAGTTAAAATGTTTAAAAAAATAAATCCTTTGTAATAGACGAGCTTTTCAATCTGAAACCCTGATACTATCGCAGGAGGATTGTCCAGTTTGTACACAAGTAAACCATCCAGTTTTTCCGTTACCCTCTCAACTTTTAATGACTGACGCGTGGGTGAAATTTTGATACCAATGCCAATTTTCAACCATTTCAAGAGTTCATTTGAGTGGCTTTTCAATTCAGGGACATCTTAGCTCAAAATAACATAAAATGAAATGCAAGAAAATAGCACAATGAAGTCAGAAAAGGGTTACTTCATTTGCTATTTTTCATGCATTTCATGATTTATTTTGAGCTAAGATGACCCTGAAATTGAAAAGCACTTCAAATGGACTCTGAAATGGTTGAAAATTGGCATGGTATCAAAATTTCACCCACTCAGCATGTGTTAAAAAGTTGAGAGGGTTACGGGAAAAACTGGATGGATTTCGTGTACAAACTGGGCAATCTCCTTCGTAGTATCAGGGTTTCAGACGAAAGGTTGTCTATTACAAAGGGATTTCATTTTTTTAAACATATTTTAACTCCAGACTTTTTCTGCATTCAATATGCACCATTCAAAGCCACATCATCACTTTTTAATAATTTTCTGACTTCATTTGCTATTTTTCATGCATTTCATGATTTATTTTCAGCTAAGATTACCCTGAAATTGAAAAGCACTACAAATGAACTCTGAAATGGTTGAAAATTGGCATGGTATCATAATTTGACCCACGTAGCATGTGCTAAAAACTTGAGAGGGTTACGGGAAAAACTGGATGCACTTCGTGTCCAAACTGGACAATCTCCTTTGAAGTATCAGGGTTTCGGACGAAAACTCGTCTATTACATAAGGATTTCAATTTTGAAAACATATTTTAACTCAAGGCTTTTTTCTGCATTCAATATGAACCATTCAAAGCCACATCATCACTTTTCAACCCTTTTCTGACTTCATTTGCTATTTTTCATGCATTTCATGATTTATTTTGAGCTAAGATGACCCTGAAATTGAAAAGCACTTCAAATGAACAATGAAATGGTTGAAAATTGGCATGGTATCAAAATTTCACCCACGCAGCATGTGTTAAAACTTTGAGAGGGTTACGGGAAAAACTGGATGGATTTCGTGTACAAACTGGACAATCTCTTTCGAAGTATCAGGGTTTCAGATGAAAGCTCGTCTATTACAAAGGGATTTCATTTTTTTAACATATTTTACCTCAAGACTTTTTCTGCATTCAATATGCACCATTCAAAGCCACATCATCACTTTTCAATAATTTTCTGACTTCATTTGCTATTTTTGAAGCATTTCATGATTTATTTTGAGCTAAGATTACCCTGAAATTGAAAAGCACTACAAATGAACTCTGAAATGGTTGAAAATTGGCATGGTATCATAATTTCACCCACGTAGCATGTGCTAAAAAGTTGGGAGGGTTACGAGAAAAACTGGATGCACTTCGCATCCAAACTGGACAATCTCCTTCGAAGTATCAGGGTTTCGGACGAAAACTCGTCTATTACAAAGGGATTTCATTTTTGAAAACATATTTTAACTCAAGGCTTTTTCAGCATTCAATATGCACCATTCAAAGCCACATCATCACTTTTCAACCCTTTTCTGACTTCATTTGCTATTTTTCATGCATTTCATGATTTATTTTTAGCTAAGATGACCCTGAAATTGAAAAGCACTTCAAATGGACTCTGAAATGGTTGAAAATTGGCATGGTATCATAATTTCACCCGCGTAGCATGTGCTAAAAACTTTAGAGGGTTACGGAAAAACTGGATGCACTTCGTGTCCAAACTGGACAATCTCCTTTGAAGTATCAGGGTTTCGGACGAAAACTCGTCTATTACAAACGGATTTCATTTTTTAACATATTTTAACTCAAAACTTTTTTTGCATTCAATATGCACCATTCAAAGCCACATTATCACTTTTCAACCCTTTTCTGACTTCATTTGCTATTTTTCATGCATTTCATGATTTATTTTGAGCTAAGATGACCCTGAAATTGAAAAGCACTTCAAATGGACTCTGAAATGGTTGAAAATTGGCATGGTATCAAAATTTCACCCACTCAGCATGTGTTAAAAAGTTGAGAGGGTTACGGGAAAAACTGGATGGATTTCGTGTACAAACTGGGCAATCTCCTTCGTAGTATCAGGGTTTCAGACGAAAGGTTGTCTATTACAAAGGGATTTCATTTTTTTTAACATATTTTAACTCAAGACTTTTTCTGCATTCAATATGCACCATTCAAAGCCACATCATCACTTTTTAATAATTTTATGACTTCATTTGCTATTTTTCATGCATTTCATGATTTATTTTCAGCTAAGATTACCCTGAAATTGAAAAGCACTACAAATGAACTCTGAAATGGTTGAAAATTGGCATGGTATCATAATTTCACCCACGTAGCATGTGCTAAAAAGTTGAGAGGGTTACGGGAAAAATTGGATGCACTTCGTGTACAAACTGGACAATCTCCTTCGAAGTATCAGGGTTTCGGACGAAAACTCGTCTATTACAAACGGATTTCATTTTTGAAAACATATTTTAACTCAAGGGTTTTTCTGCATTCAATATGCACCATTCAAAGCCACATCATCACTTTTCAACCCTTTTGTGTCTTCATTTGCTATTTTTCATGCATTTCATGATTTATTTTGAGCTAAGATGACCCTGAAATTGAAAAGCACTACAAATGAACTCTGAAATGGTTGAAAATTGGCATGGTATCATAATTTCACCCACGTAGCATGTGCTTAAAAGTTGAGAGGGTTACGGGAAAAATTGGATGCACTTCGTGTACAAACTGTACAATCTCCTTCGAAGTATCAGGGTTTCGGATGAATACTAGTCTATTACAAACGGATTTCATTTTTAACATATTTTAACTCAAGACTTTTTTTGCATTCAATATGCACCATTCAAAGCCACATCATCACTTTTCAACCCTTTTCTGACTTCATTTGCTATTTTTCATGCATTTCATTATTTATTTTGAGCTAAGATGACCCTGAAATTGAAAAGCACTTCAAATGAACTCTGAAATGGTTGAAAATTGGCATGGTATCAAAATTTCACCCACGCAGCATGTCTTAAAAAGTTCAGAGGATTACGGGAAAAACTGGATGGATTTCGTGTACAAACTAGACAATCTCCTTCGAACTATCGTGGTTTCAGGCGAAATCTCGTCTATTATAAAGGGAGTTCATTTTTTAACATATTTTAACACAAGACTTTTTCTGTATTCAATATGCACCATTCAAAGCCAAATCATCACTTTTCAATAATTTTCTGACTTCATTTGCTATTTTTCATGCATTTCGTGATTTATTTTGAGCTAAGATTACCCTGAAATTGAAAAGCACTACAAATGAACTCTGAAATGGTTGAAAATTGGCATGGTATCAAAATTTCACCCACGTAGCATGTGCTAAAAAGTTGAGAGGGTTACGGGAAAAACTGGATGCAGTTCGTGTCCAAACTGGACAATCTCCTTTGAAGTATCAGGGTTTCGGACGAAAACTCGTCTATTACATAGGGATTTCATTTTTGAAAACATATTTTAACTCAAGGCTTTTTTCTGCATTCAATATGCACCATTCAAAGCCACATCATCACTTTTCAACCCTGTTCTGACTTCATTTGCTATTTTTCATGCATTTCATGATTTATTTTGAGCTAAGATGACCCTGAAATTGAAAAGCACAAACTTGAGAGGGTTACGGGAAAAACTGGATGCACTTCGTGTCCAAATTGGACAATCTCCTTTGAAGTATCAGGGTTTCGGACGAAAACTCGTCTATTACATAGGGATTTCATTTTTGAAAACATATTTTAACTCAAGGCTTTTTTCTGCATTCAATATGCACCATTCAAAGCCACATCATCACTTTTCAACCCTTTTCTGACCTCATTTGCTATTTTTCATGCATTTCATGATTTATTTTGAGCTAAGATGACCCTGAAATTGAAAAGCACTTCAGATGAACTCTGAAATGGTTGAAAATTGGTATGGTATCAAAATTTCACCCACGCAGCATGTGTTAAAAATTTGAGAGGGTTACGGGAAAAACTGGATGGATTTCGTGTACAAACCGGACAATCTCCTTCGAAGTATCAGGGTTTCAGAAGAAAGCTCGTCTATTACAAAGGGATTTCATTTTTTTAACATATTTCAACTCAAGACTTTTTCTGCATTCAATATGAACCATTCAAAGCCACATCATCACTTTTCAATAATTTTCTGACTTCATTTGCTATTTTTGATGCATTTCATGATTTATTTTGAGCTAAGATTACCCTGAAATTGAAAAGCACTACAAATGAACTCTGAAATGGTTGAAAATTGGCATGGTATCATAATTTCACCCACGCAGCATGTGCTAAAAAGTTGAGAGGGTTACGAGAAAAACTGGATGCACTTCGCGTCCAAACTGGACAATCTCCTTCGAAGTATCAGGGTTTCGGACGAAAACTCGTCTATTACAAAGGGATTTCATTTTTTGAACATATTTTAACTCAAGACTTTTTTTGCATTCAATATGCACCATTCAAAGCCACATTATCACTTTTCAATAATTTTCTGACTTCATTTGCTATTTTTGATGCATTTCATGATTTATTTTGAGCTAAGATTACCCTGAAATTGAAAAGCACTACAAATGAACTCTGAAATGGTTGAAAATTGGCATGGTATAATAACTTCACCCACGTAGCATGTGCTAAAAAGTTGAGAGGGTTACGGGAAAAACTGGATGCACTTCATGTACAAACTGGACAATCTCCTTCGAAGTATCACGCTTTCGGACGAAAACTCGTCTATTACAAACCGATTTCATTTTTTTAACATATTATAACTCAAAACTTTTTTTGCACTCAATATGCACCATTCAAAGCCACATTATCAATTTTCAACCCTTTTCTAACTTCATTTGCTATTTTTCATGCATTTCATGATTTATTTTGAGCTAAGATGACCCTGAAATTGAAAAGCACTTCAAATGGACTATGAAATGGTTGAAAATTGGCATGGTATCATAATTTCACCCACGTAGCATGTGCTAAAAAGTTGAGAGGGTTACGGGAAAAATTGGATGCACTTCGTTTACAAACTGGACAATCTCCTTCGAAGTATCAGGGTTTCGGACGAAAACTCGTCTATTACAAACGGATTTCATTTTTGAAAACATATTTTAAATCATGGGTTTTTCTGCATTCAATATGCACCATTCAAAGCCACATCATCACTTTTCAACCCTTTTCTGTCTTCATTTGCTATTTTTCATGCATTTCATGATTTATTTTGAGCTAAGATGACCCTGAAATTGAAAAGCACCGCAAATGAACTCTAAAATGGTTGTAAATTGGCATGGAATCATAATTTCACCCACGTAGCATGAGCTAAAAAGTTGAGAGGGTTACGGGAAAACTCGTCTATTATAAACGGATTTTAATTTTTTAACATATTTTAACTCAAGACTTTTTCTGCATTAAATATGCACCATTCAAAGCCACATCACCACTTTTCAACCCCTTTCTGACTTTATTAGCTATTTTTATGCATTTCATGATTTATTTTGAGCTAAGATGACCCTGAAATTGAAAAGCACTGCAAATGAACTCTGAAATGGTTGAAAATTGGCAGGGTATCAAAATTTCACCCACGTAGCATGTGCTAAAAAGTTAAGAGGGTTACGGAAAAAACTGGATGCACTTCGTGTACAAACTGGACAATCTCCTTCGAAGTATCAGGGTTTCGGACGAAAACTCGTCTATTACAAAGGGATTTCATTTTTTTATATATTTTAACTCAAGACTTTTTTTGCATTCAACATGCACCATTCAAAGCCACATCATCACTTTTCAACCCTTTTCTGACTTCATTTGCTATTTTTCATGCATTTCATGATTTATTTTGAGCTAAGATGACCCTGAAATTGAAAAGAACTACAAATGAACTCTGAAATGGTTGAAAATTGGCATGGTATCATAATTTCACCAACGTAGCATGTGCTAAGAAGTTGAGAGGGTTACGGGAAAACTGGATGCACTTCGTGTACAAACTGGACAATCTCCTTCGAAGTATTAGGGTTTCGGACGAAAACTCGTCTATTAGAAAGGGATTTCATTTTTTAACATATTTTAACTCAAGACTTTTTCTGCATTCAATATGCACCATTCAAAGCCACATCATCACTTTTCAACCCTTTTCTGACTTCATTTGCTATTTTTCATGCATTTCATTATTTATTTTGAGCTAAGATGACCCTGAAATTGAAAAGCACTGCAAATGAACTCTGAAATGGTTGAAAATTGGCATGGAATCATAATTTCACCCACGTAGCATGTGGTAAAAAGTTGAGAGGGTTACAGAAAAAACTGGATGCACTTCGTGTACAAACTGGACAATCTTGTTCGAAGTACCAGGGTTTGGGACGAAAACTCGTCTATTACAAAGGGATTTCATTTTTTAAAACATATTATAAGTCAAGGCTTTTTCTGCATTCAATATGCACCATTCAAAGCCACATCATCACTTTTCTACCCTTTTCTGACTTCGTTTGCTATTTTTCATGCATTTCATGATTTATTTTGAGCTAAGATTACCCTGAAATTGAAAAGCACTGCAAATGAACTCTGAAATGGTTGAAAATTGGCATGGTATCATAATTTCACCCACATAGCATGTTCTAAAAAGTTAAGAGGGTTACGGGAAAAACTGGATGCACTTCGTGTACAAACTGGACAATCTCCTTCGAAGTATCAGGGTTTCGGACGAAAACTCGTCTATTATAAAGGGATTTCATTTTTTTAACATATTTTAACTCAATACTTTTTCTGCATTAAATATGCACCATTCAAAGCCACATCATCACTTTTCAACCCTTTTCTGACTTCATTTGCTATTTTTATGCATTTCATGATTTATTTTGAGCTAAGATGATCCTGAAATTGAAAAGCACTGCAAATGAACTCTGAAATGGTGGAAAATTGGCATGGTATCATAATTTCAACCACATAGCATGTGCTAAAAAGTTGAGAGGGTTACGGGAAAAACTGGGTGCACTTCGTGTACAAACTGGACAATCTCCTTTGAAGTATCAGGGTTTCGGACGAAAACTCGTCTATTACAAAGGGATTTCCTTTTTTTAATATATTTTAACTCAAGACTTTTTCTGCATTCAATATGCACCATTCAAAGCCACATCATCACTTTTCAACCCTTTTCTGACTTCATTTGCTATTTTCCATGCATTTCATGATTTATTTTGAGCTAAGATGACCCTGAAATTGAAAAGCATGTGTGCATGCAAGTTAATAGTGGGCTAGCTTAGTTAGTTGAGTTA
This sequence comes from Thinopyrum elongatum, assembly GCA_011799875.1. Lineage (NCBI taxonomy): Eukaryota > Viridiplantae > Streptophyta > Magnoliopsida > Poales > Poaceae > Thinopyrum > Thinopyrum elongatum. The sequence continues at coordinate 596,639,722 of CM022299.1, read as the reverse complement.
GTCACGCGCATGGAGTTTGTTAGCTAGCGATGTGCATGTGCATGCTGGCCGTGTCATATGGTTCTGTAGCTGACTCCAGGATGCCGTGGATGCAGTGGCGAATCTAGAAAGAAACTGGAGGGTGGGCTTAAAGTTTACGGCAAGAGAACTAAAGGCTTACTTCAAGAAAAAGCATCAAACTTACTAGAATCCACTCGTCCAAATAAGCTCAAATTTTCCCAGATCACTACTGGAAACATGTAGTATTTACTAGAATTTTTCTACATCAAGTACTAGAGAAGCAACCAAAGGAAGACAATGACGATGATATTTGTGCTGATTCTTACTTCCTATTAATGGTGTTGTAGTTGTAGTCTTGTACTCCCTCCTTCCCATAATATAAGAACGTTTTTGACACTAGTGTAGTGTCAAAAACATTCTTATATTATGGGACGGAGGTAGTAGAACACATCCACACCAAAATGCAAGGGACAAACTACAAGCCATTCAAATTTGCACAATTGTCAGTGATATAGTAAGGCATACACAACGGAAGCGGCGATTTGGCTCCCGGGCTCAGCTGCACCTGCGCTGACCAAAAAAATCAAAACAAATACTAAAAAAATTCAAAAATTGCTATTTTTTGTGTGTGTGGTAGATAATTTGTTGTGTGAGGTCCGCTCCAAATTTGAACTCATTTGGGCATCTGAGCAGCTCTCGGCAAAAAAGACAAATCGGAGACTTAACAAAGGTTTACTGTTCACACACTGTTCTGATCCGATTTATCTTTTTTGCCAAGAGCTGCTCAGATGTCCAAATAAGTTGAAATTTGGGGAGGACCTTACGCCACAAAATATCTAACACACACAAAAAAAAAAAATGTATTTTTCTAAAATTTTCTAATATTTGTTTTGAAATTTTTTCTGACCGGGAGCAGCTGAGCGTGGGAGCAGACTTGGATTTTCGATACTCAACTAATTACCAACAGTAGTACTAAACAAAGATATACCTATACGAAGTGACATCATACTCAGCAGGCAAATGTCCTTTGCGATTTCTCTGGTTCTGGAATCGTATCATAACGGCCGACGGAGCCGGCGCTGCAGAGGGCCCTGCCGTGCTGCCTGCTGCCCTTGGCAACGCCGACGAGCTGCCTGGCAGCAGCAGCCCGGCGGGGAGGCGGCGGCCGGCGGGGAGGAGGGGAAGCGGTGCCCGACGGCTAGGGTTGCTGCGTGCTCGCTGTGCGCTTGAGGAGCCGTGCGCGTCGTGCGGCTCGGTGGACGTCTGCTGCTGCCTAAGTCCGCTTAGATGGGCTTGCTTCTGGCCTTCCGGGCCATTTTTTCGGTGCTGGGCCTTACAAAAATTATAAAGACTAGTAGTAAAAAACAAATTCGCGAATTTGGAGGGTAGGCTGAAGCCTATCGAAGCCTAGCTGCTGAATTCGCCACTGCGTGGATGTAGTGCATGAAGGTGATAAGTCACTGCATGGAATTAGTGGGTAAGTGGCCGTGTGTGGTGGCCAGGTTAGTAGGTGCAGCCAAGTCTCTGTACTATATATGCATTGCACTGCATAATGAAAAGAACTGGTTGTGAGGACAGAAGCACAATGTAGACAGGGTGGTCACCAAGGGAGTGTTCTAGGCAAAGCCCTTGTGTTCTTCTTCCTTGGTATATGGGTGCGTGCGTGTTTCTTTTGGTGTGTTCTTGAGAGAAACAAAAGGAAGAGAGAGTTGTGTGAGGTAGAAGAAGAAGCGGCGCCGCGAGAGGCGACGCAAACAATATATGCATGCACCTGCATCTATATGTCTATCTGTTACGACATAGCTGTGAGAGTGCTGCCTGGCCGCGAGAGAACTAGTTAGCTAGTGATGCCGCCACTGCCAGCCCACCACCTCCTCCTCCTCCTGCCTGGCCGCTAGGGAACTAGTTAGTTAGTGAAACTTGCAACCAAGAGGTTTAGGGTTAAAAACCCAGTAAACACAATAAATAATTGCGGCCTGTCCACGCTTCCGCAGCCCATGTCATAAGATCCAAAGAACCATAGACGTGAGGGGGGAGTGTTGGAGTAAGTATTGAATTCTTGCACTAGCCAATTCATTCAAAAGTCCGAACTGATGAAGGGAGGTAGGCAATATATTTCAACACTCTCCCTCACGTCTAGGCTTATTTAGTCCTTAGACGTAAGATAGATGTAGGCCACAAAGTCGATTTGTTTTAATACTGCGTTGACAGAGTCTTGAACTCAAGTCCTCTTGACTCGGATACCACATTGAATTCTTGCACCAACCAACTAATTCAAAAGTCCGACAGATGAAAAAAGGCAGCTAATATATGTCAACACAAACAATCCTCAAGTACGCGTGCATTGCTAGGTGCCGCTTGTATACGTGTGTGTATTATGTGGTTCATCCTGCCAAAAGTACTAGTACTAGTACGATTGCTAGCAGGAGGCTAGCTTTGCACTGTGGTGTATAAAGTACTCAACGACGGGATTGAGCCAGCACCAACCTCATCGTAGGATTATGCAAACTTCTGCTGCCATCTCAATCATTTGATTTGCTGCTACTTCACTTCATCCAGTAATGGTCGGAGGAGAGCTATCCTCTATAGGCAGATGGTCAAGCGTACATGATATCTCAGGATATAGGAAAAGAAGATTAGGCGGGTTCAATTCCGCTGCTGCAGGTATGCCAACTATTTCTAATTGTGTACTTATAACTGTAGGGATTAAGAAATATCTATCACTTCTATTCTCTTTTGTTGCCCTGTTACAACGGTTTTTGTGAACATAAACTGTATGGTACTTACTATGAGCCCTAAAAGTGATAGTCAAAGTAGGTTTACATACCTGTGGTGAATCGATCCCTAATTTAACTCACCAAATTGTTCAGCTGGTATTTATTGTCCAATAAGTGTCATTGCTGCTGATAATATTACCTGAATTTTTTTACCTTGAGCAGAACAGGCGGCGCGTGCGGCAGAAGAAGCAGTTGGTTCGGCAAAGGCAGCAGCTGAGAATTACCATTACTCACCTGAAGCTGCTGTCAACGCTGTCAAATTTGTCAAACGGTTCATGGTTCCACTCATCATTGTAGTCATCCTTTGTTTGGTGTGTTTTACATTTTATTACTGGAGAAGCACATGCGAGTCCCTCTCGTCGTGTACGAATGGCGTTATTCAGTTCGATTATGGCGATTTGGCTCGCGCAACACACAGATTCTCCAACGAAAGCAAGATTGGAGAGGGTCACTATGGCACAGTATATAAGGCGACCATAAAGGGCCATGAAATGGCTGTGAAGAAATTGAAGGCAGAGGGAGAGACCAAGGAGTTGCACCGTGAGCTCCAGACAGTTAGTAACACCAAGCACACGAATCTAGTCAGCCTGAAAGGTTGGTGTGGCAGATTCAGATTGATCGATGGCAAGAGTTGTTGGAAAAGGCAGAGAAAGGTTGAACTCTTGCTTGTATTTGAGTGGATACCAAATGGCAACCTGGCAGACCACCTACACAACAGGGAACAAGTTCTACCATGGGAGAAAAGGTATGTGTTGCTCGTACTACATACACGTCTATTTGCATTTAATAAAATTAACTTCCACCGAGAGAACATAACTAATCTATATCTTAACATGAACACTAATTATTTTTGGGGTTATGATTACTGAAAAGACATCAGTCCTTTGTGCTCGGGAAAGCACCAGCTGATAATATTGAGACACAACATCATCAGTCCTAATAGTTATATGAAAGGGGGGGGGGGGGGGTGGTTTGACAGGTGAAATCCATATATGTCGACATGTATGCACGGTTGATATATATTACTAGTGCGACATATATAGGTGCCAACACATCTGGTTTCTAATTAGCATGGTCATTTATTATCACTTTTTTTTGCACCAAGTTGAAGTTTTGAGAATCCAGTGTCCAAGTCACAACAAGTCTTTTCTATACAAATTTTACCTTGTTCCATTTGTTTGCTTTAAAGATTGAATATGATCGAACTTGCACTGATATAATCCCTCCGTTTCCAAATATAAGTCTTTTTAGACATTTCAATAGAGACTATAGATGGATATATATATATAATATAGACATATTTTAGCATAGATTCACTTATTTTGCCCCATATATGTAGTCCGTATTAAAATATCTGAAAATACTTATATTTAGGAACAAAAGGAGTAATACTCAAAAATTATTTTATTAGTCCATATCATTCATATCAAATGTACCCACCATTAAGTGGTGGCACTTAGCCAGTATAACTCCCTTCACAACACATCCTTGTCGGAAAAGACTAACTAAGTACATTGCTGCTTGCTTTCTTGTAGGGACTACATGCATAATGTTTACTAAGGTTTATTAATTAAGCTACTATTACACACGGTTATACATCAACTCTTTTAGCGGAATGAATTACCAGAATTATGTTTTTCCAAAATGTAATATCATGAATCAACAGTTAAGATATAATTATAGGTCTTACCTACGTAAATATTATCAGGTAGGGTTTCACATGTGTTTTCCCATGGTTGATCCATCTCGTTGATTTTGTGACTGGGATCGTAATAGTATGAAAAAACGACTTGCAAATTTCTGTTGTTTAGAGTGAGCAATAAACAAAAAAAAAGTTTTTTTGCTATGGCACATAGAAAATAGGTATATCGACCATGCACCTTAAATTATTCAGGCCCCAGAAGATAAAAAAGATTGGATGTTATGGATACCTGTCACCGCATCTCAGTTCCTAATGTTTTTAACAGGTACAAAATAGTGAAGGGCATAGGGTCGGCACTTCGTTATCTCCATCACGAGTGCAACCCATCCATCTTGCATAGAGATATCAAACCAGACAATATACTCCTGGATCATCATTTCAACGCCAAGCTTGCTGACTTCGGGCTATCGATGATAACCGGGCAAAATGGAGCAACAGTGTTCACCACTGCTGTGGGGTCGATGGGATACATGGATCCACAGTACATGAAAGATGGGTATTTTGAGTTCAACCATAATTCCCCTTCAAAAAAAAAAAGAGTTCAACCATAATTCGGACATCTACAGCTTCGGAATAGTCCTACTAGAGACTGCATGTACAGGAAAAACAAGGGAGAATGTCTTGCAGATGCTTGGTGGTGCCAGTGCACAACAGGTTCAGGTGGATGGTCTTGCTGATGACAGGTTAAGTATCTTCGACCGTACAGAGATGCAACGAGTGGTTGTCCTTGGCCTCAAGTGTTCTCATCCAGATGAGACACAGCGACCTTCCATGGAGGATGCGATGAAATTCCTCGAGGACGGCATAGAGTTGCCAGCCACAACAGAAGAGAGCGGCAACAGTGTGTCTTGCACTGTCTACGAGGAGGAGCCACCTTGATGGCACATTCAGGGCTGGACGTACCGAGCGGGCTTTTGGGCCCGCTTGTGGACCGACCAGGACTGGACCGATCGGTCCCGGCCCGCTAGGAAAACTGGCCGGTCCGAGCTGGGAATTTCGGCCCGAAAATCGACCGGTCCGGTCTGGTCTTAGCTCGGTTAACTCGACTGGACCGAACGAACCAGGCTGTTTCTTACGCACGAATGAACTCACGCGGTGGATTCTCTGGCTCGAGGTTGAAGAGAGTTATCTCCACGATTTACTCCACGATATTGGAGAGACACTTATCTCCACGATTTACTCCACGTTATTGGAGAGACAGTTATATCCACGATTTACTTCGTACAAATAGGAATTTTATTGCCTAAAACGTGATAGTTTTCCTTTTATTCAACGGAGCAGAAACAGAAAGAACGAGAAACATGGGCTCGATCAGATGCGTTCCACCTCCCCACGATCCTGTTAACCTGTGCCACATCCGAATTTGTACGACTGAATTATGTACATTTGTACGTGGGCATACACGTTACAGGCCCTATTTATTTGCAACATGCAAATTGTAAAAACGATAGTTATGGCACATGCAACGATCCAACAATGTGGACTCCCGTCGACTCAACAGATTTAACGTGATACTTTCAAAAAATAAACAATATTAACGTGATAGAAAATAGGAAACACCCTTAAAAAAAGAAAACAGGAAACAACGAGGCAACGAGACCCGCCCTTGCCAGAAACCAATCCCGGAAAAGTAGGATCGCACGAGGCGATCAAGGGAGGCGACGAGGGTTCCCTTGCGCGCCGCCGGTGACGCCGCCGGTTCCCTCTCTCTCCGTCGGCCGCTCCAGCGGCGGGAGGGAGGGGGAACCTCGGGTCTGTTCGCTAGGTGGGTGTGTGGTAGGGTTAGGGTTGAGGGAGACGCTGCCGAGGCCGTTGCGGTGGTGTCGCGTCGGAATAAGTTTCTCCGGGCTCCGTTCACGGTCAGGCGAGGCTTGTGCCTTCGTCTATGAGCCAGCGGGGTTGAGGATCCCCGGATCTCGTCGAGGTCGCGGGCTATGGGGGCTGGAGGTCCATCGGCACTGGCCGTTTGGGTCCTCAGATGGGTGATGGATGCAGGGAGACGAAGACACTTCTTCTTCCTTGTTGGTATGATTTGCTGCTGCTGCTCTCCTCCTTCCACTGCGCTGATGTTTGTGGGAGATCCTGCTTTGTCCGGGCGGATGGCCTGGCCGCGGTGCTGGACCGGTCGGATGACTCGATTTCTCTTCCTTCCGGAAGGGACACTTTTCGCGGTACTCAAAGCCAAAGATGGCGACGGCTGTTGCAGGTGTGTTGGATTGATGTCCATGCCCTCTCAGCGCTGGTGTCAAGAAAGGAGGAAGCAGCGTGGCGGTAATTGTACCGTGGTCGAAGATGATGACCTGCTTGCAACTGGTTGCAGATCCTTCTGCTGCAAGGGTCTTCTCTCAAGATTCAGGGATGATGACACAGGGCTCCGGAGATCTTCTTGTGTTATGGTTGTCTTAGGGTACTCTAGGTGTCCATGGTCCTTTGTGTTTGCGTTTCAGTGTGCTTGTAAGGGTCAACTACTTTGTACTGATTCGTGATATGAATGAAAAAATTCTCGAAAAAAAAAGAGTCCCGCCCTTGGCCTACATCCCCTCGGGGCCCTCCCAGATGAAGAACTCCACCAGCCCGAGGTCGAGGTGACCTCCACCGGCTCCTGCGGCGTCGCCACCTCCACGGCAACACCTCCATTCATCGTCGTCGTCGTGTACCTGGCCTCCCCGACCTTGCTGATGATGGGCACGTGACTGTGTCCCTCTCCTTCCTCTCGTCCCCGTGACTCGTAATCTCCTGCAGCAGCTCGCAGTCGCCATGCGCCGCCGCTCGCCGTCGCCGTAGGACCTAAACAACAGCTGGAATCTTTCGGTCCGGTCCTGGAATATGAGCTCGCTGTGCATCTCGGTCCAGTCCGGACCGGACCGCCGGCGGCCGGTCCAAACGCTGGCTCGGACCGGACCGGACCGTGTCCAGGCTGCCAATGTTAGCTGTGTAATCTTGTCGTTAGTAATTTGTTTTTCCTTGCTTGTTTTCAGCTCACGGTAGTTAGTTAGTCACGAGCTCGCAAAACTAGTTGTGCGTGCCGTGCATGTAGCGTCTGGCTGGACCCGATCTCTAGCTTGTGGGATGGCACGAGCACAGACCGAATTGTGGCGCCAAGGTAGGATCACTACCGACCACTCCTTTGCTTTGTAACGGAATAAATAGCGACGAGGAAGAAATAGAAAAGTTGCAATAGTACGTAACGCAAAAACTGAGCCTCTCTCGGCGAGCGTAAGATCTCAGGAGAGTGAGCATAAAATCATCTTTTGGAGCGTAAATTTACTCTGACAATTGGCATCAAATCCCTCTTGTGATCCCGGTGACAATGTAGGACACCGGCGAGCCATAAATAGTTGGTCGTAAAAAAGAAGTGGGGTAGTTGTGCAAAAGCTAGGAGTACATGCATGCATGAGACACAAGACTGGTGGTGAAGAAAAAATGACAAAATTGCCTTTGTTACCAATATAGTTGGCTTACGGGTGTTGGAAAGATAACTATGGCCCAACAAATCTGTAATGATGCAAACGGGAAGGAACATTTTCACTGCACAATTTGGACTGTGAATTGTTGATGAAGCGTCTCAACCCTCTTTTGAGAGCCCGCTGTTGTATATATTGATACCGACAGGAAATCCCTTGAGAGGTTACATCGGTTGTTGAAGAGACCCAGAGGATTACAACAGGGAGATAAGATAGAAAAGAGAAAGAGATTTAAAAGGAGTACTTCTCTCTAACTACCCTGATCTATACGTGTACCTCTTGGCTAGATACGATCGTAAACAAGGTTACGTTCAGGTCTACATGACCGATACATTAACCTTTAACACCCTCCCTTAATATAAACTTCTATACTTTGCAAGTTTAGAATACGCTTGAATTGTTCAAACGGTCTTGTAGAAAACGCTTTTGTGAAGCCATCTGCAACTTGATCTTTGAAGCAAAAGAAACAAATCTCCAACTCCTTATTAGCTACTCGTTCCCGCACCAAATAATAGTCAATCTCAATGTTCTTGGTTCTTGCACGAAAGACGGGATTAGCAGGAAGATATGTAGTACCAAGATTGTCACACCAAAGACTAGGAGTCTGTGTGGGACATATACCAAGCTCATTGAGAATAGACTTAACTCATATGATCTTTGCTGTTACATTTGCCAAAGCCTTGTATTTTGCCTCAGTACTGGATCGTGAAACTGTTGCCTGTTTCTTTGCACACCATGAGATTAAGTTAGGTCCAGAGAAACAACAAAACCACCTGTTGATCTCCTATCATCCAAACATCTTGCCCAATCAGAATCAGAAAATGCACTAACAAGGATGGAGGACGACTTGCTGAATGTGAGGCCAACACCCAAAGTGTGCTTCACATATCTCAGTATGCGTTTTGCAGCAGTTAAGTGAGCTGTAGTGGGTGCATGAAGAAACTGAAAGACTTTATTCGCTGCAAAGGAGATATCAGGCCTAGTAAGTGTCAAGTACTGAAGAGCACCTACCAAGGTTCTGTACTTGGTTCCATCCTATTGATTTAAGATATCACCCTCTATAAGAGACAATTTTTCTGAGCTAGAAAGTGGTGTTGGAGAGGGTTTATAGCCCTGCAACCCTGCCTTGCTCAAAAGACCAGTTGCATATTTTTCTTGAGAGAGATGAAGACCACCTTCTTCATTGCGCTTGACCTCAATAGCAAGAAACAAATGCAAGTCTCCAAGATCCTTTAGAGCAAATTCAGAGTTCAAATCATGCAAGAGAGCGGTGACTTCCTCATTGGATGAACTAGTGACAATAATGTCATCAACATAAATAAGCACAAAAACGATGGTGTTGGACTTGTTGTAAATAAACAGAGATGTGTCAGACTTGGAAGGAAGAAAACCAAGAGCTTGCAATTTCATGCTCAAGAAAGAGTAGCAAGCTCGAGGGGCTTGCTTCAGTCCATAAAGAGACTTATCAAGCCTGCAGATGTGAAGGGGCTTGTCACGATTCTCAAATCCAGGAGGTTGCTTCATATATACTTCCTCTTTCAGAACATCCTGAAGGAACGCATTCTACACATCTAGCCGACAGAGAAACTATCCTTTGGACACAACAATAGATAGAACAAGACGAATGGTGGCATCTTTAACAACATGATTAAATGTATCCTCATAATCTAGTCCGTACCTCAGTTTGAGCCCTTTAGCAACAAGCCTTGCTTTATCGCGATCAATGGTACCATCAGACCTTCGTTTTATGCGGAACACCCATTTGCAATCAATCACATTTGTACCTTGGTGATGAGGAACAAGATGCCACATATGATTTTTCTGAAGAGCATGAAATTCATCATCCATAGCCTGCTTCCATTTAGGATCCGCGAGAGCATCACGAACATTACATGGTTCACCTGGGGAGTCAGCAGTAAACAACAAGACCATATCGAGTTTTATAATTAACAGGCTGGATTTTTCCTAATTTGAGGCGTGTGCGGGGTGGTGATGGTGCGTGCACAGAGGATCCAGACACCTCTTCATCCTGGCGGATAAAAGATATTCCTTTAAAGAAGGACATCTCCTTCCCTGCCTGCTTCTTGGCCACTTCCACCGGATCCCGAGACAACAACCCTAGATGGGACCTCCGGATCTGCTGTGGCTGGGTCAGTCTGGTGTGTCGATGCCGAAGAGGAACCATGCGCAGACGATCCACGCGAGGAGGCCCGGTCTGCCTCAGATCCCAAACCTGGCTCGCCTGGCACAGTGTCGACGGGATACGGCTCCCGCCTGGTGGCCCCAGGCACGGCTGTAACACCCCCGGCCCGGTTAACAGCTATAGTAACCCCTGTCATTAAGCAACAATAACCTCTGTGATTAAGCTACAGTAACCTCTATTTCTTAAGCCAAGTTATTTTGCTAAACAATGTTTGATCATTTGGAACCATATCTCTTTTCAAATTTCTTTTGAAATTTAAAATTCAATTGATAAGTGGTTTAAATATTTCGGCAAACCAGAATACAAAAATCATCTTTGGGTTACAATATTCACGTGGTATTTATAAAATACGAACCAACATTTTATACAATATTTAAGTGCCTCAAAAAAATTATGGCAGAGGCCAAACCCATTAATTAAATACCTTTTTGAATTATGAAAACTCTCAACATTTTCAAATGGTCCCCAAACTTTTTATCGCTCTGCCTAATATTGTTATATGATATATGCGCCTGGTCACATAATTTTTGCATAACTCAAATGGTGCGAAAATATTACAAAACAGAATGTTCTTAAATAAAAAAAAGGGGCAAGGCCTACTGTGTCACTGGGTTAAAATTACTCATCCATCCTCTGCAACGAACGGACGGACGACTTTCTTCCTTTTCCGGGTTGCCTTCCTCTGGCAAGACCGCAAGAGAGAAAGGCAGAGCCGGGCTCGAGGCAGGTCCTTTGCTTTGCCAAGATCCACAAAGAGGGCGGGCAAGTTTGTGTACCATCGCTGGAAACTCAACCACCACCAGCTCTTGTGTGGATCCAGCCAGGTCCTTTCCTTTGCCAAGATCCACAAAGAGGGCGGGCAACCGCAACATGTGTAGTTGGCAGAAACCTTTGTCGTACCAGCTTTGGATCGCCATCTGCATCATCAGCAGGCAGCACTGAGAATTTGCTGGCCAGATTATAAATGACACCCACGCATGCTACAAGCCTACAAGGGTGTGTGTGTGGGGCGGGGGTCCGTGTTAAGTATATTGATTAGTAAGAAAATATGAGATATACTAGTATTTGTCCTGCCTTGTCTTGTACTCCAACACCGACCTGCGCTTCGCCGCGACGTCGCCCCTTTGGGCCGTAGCGCCATGGCCTGCGGTCACCACCGCCTCCCGAGGTCTTCCTGCCGTCACCCCGACCTGCCTGCTGCCGCTGCGTCACCCCTTCGGGCCGTAGCGTCATGGCCGGCGGTCCACTCCGCCGTCCCCGCGCGTCGACTTCCCGTGGTATGCGCCGCGCCGTCTTCCTTGGCGCGGGAACGTCACCGTCAGCGCCGGTCTTCGTCACGTTGTCGGGTTCCTCGTCTACTTCGAGCATCGCCGCCGCGCTCCTAACCAGCCACCGCCACCGCCGTCAGGCCGCTGCCGCCGCTCTTCTTCGGCCCCGCTGCAGCTCGCCACCCGAGCCGCGCCGCCCGTCCACCCCCTTCATCTTCGTCTAGCAGCAGCTCATCGCCATCGTCGCCGTTGTCTACCACCACCACTTCATCTACTCCGACCACCGCGGGCGACATCAGCCCCCCGCCGATTTGCGCCGCAACCGTCGTCGAGTCCTTCTCTGCTAGCCTCCTCGACATGACGTACAAGTTTTGTGCAGGTCCCCGTCTACGCATGCCCGGTGCTGGCAACACCGAAAGCGTGCCTTCGTCCCTGATGTGTTCCCAGGTCTGGCAAGCCTGGAGCGACGCAACGTCAACATCGACTTCGTCCGTCTACGCATGCCCGATGCTGGCACGACGTGTCCCCGGACTTGGCAATCCCGGCGCGACACGTCTCAACTTCGTATTCTTCCCGGCGCACCACTACTTCGACACCACTGCGCCCATGACTAACTCGGCGCCTCCTTGCGCCCGCGGCTCCTCGGTGACTACCTCAACACCGGCTACCCCAACTCGACATCGACCACAGCATTCTTCGCACGGCTACCTCGACCACGGCTACACCACCCTACGCTCTCGGCTACCTCGAAAAATGGCACAAAGGGCTACCGCCTTGCTTGAGGAACCTCGTTGGTTTCTACTCCAGCCACGACTTCCGCGATGCATCGACCGTTACGACTGTCGGGGGGATGACCGTCGGCTTCCTTCGGATTCTTCTTCATTCTCACCGTCTGCGTCGCTACCGTTATGACTGCGGGGGGATGTTAAGTATATTGATTAGTTAGGAAATATGAGATAGACTAGGATTTGTCCTACATTGTCTTGTACTTCAAGTTGATCATGTACTCCTATATATGCCCACGAGGCTCAAGAAATAAAACAACTATTCCACCAATCCCTCTTCCCTTCCAACAGTGCAGACGGCTCCCTCATAAATTGTAAGTGAGAGGTATAGTGAGGAAGAGGCGAAACAAGCGCGCGGGGTGGATAAGGTGTCCAGAGTAGTACTAACACAGGGCATAGGTACGACACTACTTCTCTAAGTCCAATACGTGTAGCACCGGCCTCGAACAGGCGCTACTACACTATTAGGGAGAACCCTAGCAGTAGCGCGAGAATAATGCCTAGCAGTAGCGCGGGTAAGCTACTGCTACGGCGCTACAGCTAACTGTTAGCAGTAGTGTGGGTCAACCAGCACTACTGGTAACTAAACTATCAGTAGGGTGTTTCTCTAAACACGCTACCGCTAACTATAAGCAGCACGTGTGTGTAACGAGCGCTATTACTAATCACACGTATTTCCTTTGTATATTTATATTGTATTTTCAGCGGTTATACATAACAATATACAACATCAGTAAAAATTATGGAAGAAACAACATTTAGATTTAATTAGATGGATGCAAGAGACCAAGTTGAATTAGAGGAAAATCCTCTAATTCAACTTGGTCTCTTGCATCCAGCTACTTTAATCTAATATATGTCATATAACAACTCATCATCATCTTAATAATGCCAAGTTAAAATGTCATAAAACAGAGAAAACAACTCCTCATCATTCTATTTGTTATCATACTAGTTAAACAACTCATGATTATTCTAGAAACAAACTAGCAAGTGACCAAGTTATCACAAGTTACCAACACTAACTATTGATCTCTTGTAGGTAAAATAGCATAAAAAAGGTGAACTCCTGCATCTCCCCATTGAAGAATACAGATCAACCTATCTCCATCTTGTGGGATGCACAAGTATTCGTATCCAAGTGGTAGCGTGGATGCTTTTATTGCGTTTCTCCATCCTAAATTTTTTGGTCCGGACGGCTCCCTCATAAATTGTAAGTGTGAGGGATAGTGAGGAAGAGGCGAAGCAAGCATGCGGGGTGGATAAGGTTTCCAGAGTAGTACTAGCACAGGGCACACGGACGACACTACTTCTCAAGTCCAATACGTGTAGTAGTACTAGCACAGGGCACACGGACGACACTACTTCTCAAGTCCAATACGTGTAGCACCGGCCTCGAACTGGCGCTACTAGACTATTAGGCGGAACCCTAGAAGTAGCGCGAGAATAATGCCTAGCAGTAACACGGGTAAGCTACTGCTACGACGCTACAGCTAACTGTTAGCAGTAGTGTGGGTCAACCAACGCTACTGGTTACTAAACTATCAGTAGCGTATTTCTCTAAACGCGCTACTGCTAACTATTAGCAGCGCGTGTGTGTAACCAACACTATTACTACTCACGCGTATTTCCTTTCATATATTTATATTGTATTTTCAGTGGTTATACATAATAATATACAACATCTGTAGAAATTATGGAAGAAACAACATTTAGATTTAATTAGATGGATACAAGAGACCAAGTTGAATTAGAGGAAAATGAGATGATTCAACTTGGTCTCTTTGCATCCATCTACTTTAATCTAATATATGCCATATGACAACTCATCATCATCTTAATCATGCCAAGTTAAAATGTCGTAAAACAGAAAAAACAACTCTTGATTATTCTATTTGTTTTCATACTAGTTAAAGAACTCTTCATCATTCTAGAAACAAACTAACAAGTGACCAAGTTATCACAAGTTACCAACACTAAGGCTGTGTTTGGTTGGACTTTACAGCCAACTTCTGGCTTTTAGAAGTTATAAGCTAACCAAAGGGATAATTTTAGAAGCAGATTTTGCAAAAGTTACAATTTCCCCGTAGTGTATTTTTCAAAGCAGGCAAACCCCAACTTTAGAGATGCACTTCTAGCTGTCCCCTGAGATTTCCAAAGTATTTACCCACCTTTGCCACCGGTGAGTGGAAAACGATTCGCGGTCTGTGCCCGAGCGCTGGTTAAACCCGGCCGCACCAGACGAGCCTCTCGCTCGATCCAATCGACCAGCGCCGCTAGGGTTAGCAGCCGCCGCGAGCGCCGCCCCCAGCCGCCGCCAGGCCCCTTCACCGCCCGCCCAGCCACCGTCTGCGTCTCCGCCCGCCCAGCAGCGAGCTCCTCCCACCCATCAGGCCTGTCCCCTCTGATCCCAGCCGCCTCCTGCATCACCGAAGCAGCAAGGGTCCTCGCCTTCCACCGTCGGGCGCCCTTCCGCCGGCCACTCCTCCAGCCTCCCCGGCGCGACGTCCTCCATCCGTTCTGAAGGTAGTTACTCCCCTTTCCTCCCTCCCCCATTCGTCTCTCCCTCCTCCCCTATGTCTCTGTCCGGCTTGCCGAAGAACTGCCGGTTGGCTGTCTGCCGGCGCCGGAGCACCGGCCCTCCTCCAGCCCCACCCTAGTGCCTCCTCTGCCCCTCTCTCTCTCTTCCTGAATGACCCCGATCTGGGCATCCCCTGTTTTTGATAATATGGCTATATGCTGGACATGTTGGTTAGTAGTATTGCTACATATTGCTTAGGAACATGGTTAGTACTGATGAACATGTTGGTGAGTAGTATATGCTGGACATGTTGGTGAGTAGTGTTGCTGCATATTGCTTGTCATATTGGTTAGTAGTGATGAACAATGGGTGCTTTTTTTGGTTAATATTGGTGCACATATGTTGGACATGTTGGTGAGTAGTACTGACATGTTGGTGAGGATATATGCTGGACATATTGGTGCACACATGATGAACTTCACATTTTTGCTTGATTGAAGAATGGCTGATAAAGCGGTGTGGGATGATGCACGTCTGAAGAAACTCATAGAAATATTCAAAGAGGAGGTTGAAAATGGGAATAGGCCCTTAGGTTATTTTACTAAGAAGGGTTGGAATAATGTTATCGAGAAATGGGAAACAAGAATGGGAAAGAAATATCCCAATGATAAATTCAAGAATAAATGGGATGCAATAAAAAATGACTATGTGTTTTTCATGGAGTTGAAAAATGAAGCTACCGGGCTTGGATGGGATGATGCAAAGAGAACCGTTGTTTGCTCTCAAGAATGGTGGAATGAACATGTTGCTGTAAGTGCAGAAACTTTTTAATTTGGCATGCTTTTAAATGATTTCATTATCTCATTTGTACATTCATTTTCATAGATGCCAAGAGAAGACGGGAAAGAAATGCAATCATTTGAAGTTCAAAGGACAGGGTCCGAACCACCTTGAAGATTTACACGTCATATTTGACAAAGTGTATGTCACAAGGGCTAGTGCTTCTTGTGCTGGAGATATATCCTCTGATGAATCAAGTGATGATAATGTGGCTATTTTGGAGAAACCTGATGAAGATGATGAAATGAAGTTGGCATCTTTGAAGAAACAAAAAACAAGCAAGAAGCGCAAGCAACCTTCAATCAAAAAATGAAGAGAAGGAAGAGAAGAGTCCTTTCTTACGATTGTCCAAGAAGACATGCGAGAAGATAGAAAGTGGAGTGGAAAAGATAACCTCTAGTGTTCAAGCATCATCAGCTCCTCCTGCAACCAACCTTGTCCCTACCATTTCAGAGGTCATGAAGTTGGTGAAAGATTGTGCTGTGAAAGAAAAAACTGCTCTCATGCACACAACCCTCACTCTTGTAGTGAAGCCTGAGTTTAGGGAAATCTTCAATGTTCTTGAAACAAATGAAGGGAGGTTTGATTTTCTGGAGAGGGAGCATGAGAAGGAGATGTTGAAGCGCGTGTTGTGAACCTTATTTTCTGATGTTTTTGAACTACATTTGCTTATGTTGTGAACCATATTTGTTTATGTTGTAGAACCTTATTCGCTTATATCAATCATATTTGCTTATATTGTGCCAATCCATGTGCCAAATATTGTGTCAAATATATCTATGTTCTGCCAAATATTTTTCTATATTTGCTTATGTTATTACATTGTTGTGTAGATGGATGGAAGGATGGACGAAGTGGCCAGAAAGGGACAAGAGGGAATGAAACTTCTTGCTGAACTTGCACATCAGGCTGCTATCATGGGAAACTTAGGTAACCTCTATGTTCAGCGGTACTTGAACAAAACATATAGAGATGCCAAGCAAACTGGACTAGAATGGGTCATGGAGTGTTATGGTTGTGACGCCCCCGGCCCGATCGTGCACTAATCATACACGCACATGCACACGATCAAGCCTAAGGACTCACGGGAAGATATCACAACACAACTCTAAAACATAAATAAAGTCATACAAGCTTTATATTACAAGCCAGGGGCCTCGAGGGCTCGAATACATAAGCTTGCGCACAAGCGTCAGCGGAAGCATCAGATATCTGAGTACAGATATGAAATAGAAACAGAAAGGCCTTTAGGAAGGCGGGACAAAATAAACACTACGATCGAAAGGCGAAGGCCTCCTGCCTGGGACCCTCCGATCCTACTCCTGGTCATCAGTCAACTCGTAGTAGTATCCATCCTCTGGGTAGTAGTAGTAGCGATCGTCGGGGCATCTGTCTCAGGGGGCTCCGTCCTCTGGTCACGTCAAACTGATATGGGGAGAAAAAGGAAAACAAAGCAACCGTGAGTACTCTGAAGTACTCAGCAAGCAAGGATCTACACTACATATGCAACATTTTCAAGGGGAGGCTGTATATGTGGACTGGGCTGCAGAAATGCCAGAATAGAGAGAAGGCCTAGTCCTATCGAAGACTAGCATCTTCGGCAGTCTTGCAGCAGTAGAAGAGAGTAGAACAAAACAATATAATGTAGCAGTAATAATATCAACCTCACCCAGAGATCCTTTCTCGACTCCCTGCGAGAAAGCAATCCCAGAGCCATATATACAGGTCTCATCACAGGTATCCAGTTCTAAATTGTATCAATCAGGATACAACTCCGAGTGTCCTTTACCGTAGGACCGGCTATCGATAGAAATGTTCTTCCCTGCAGGGGTGCACCAACTTACCCAACACGCTCGATTAACTTCGGCCGGACACACTTTCCTGGGTCATGCCCGGCCTCGGCCAAACGACACATCGCAACCCTACCTACAGCTCGGCAGAGAGGTCCCCGTCGGTCTACATCCTAAGCGCTCAGAGGTCTTGGGCCATCGCCCTGTGCACTCCGAGTCGTTGCGTGCAGGGGGAAGCCAGGCACCAGGGGGGCGCCGGTCCGTCCCGGCCGCAAGGCTGAACTAGACGTCTGACAGAGCTTTCGGCTGATGCTACGATGCAGAACGCCCATACTATGCCCACGTGATGGTTAGTGCTATCAGGCCAGAGGCCTGCTCGGATCAAATATCCAAATCGTTAGGACTAGGGCTTGCGGTAACGAGCAGAGACTCACGAAAGATGTGACCCCGTCGCCCCGTCTCGAGGACTTGCGGCAAGGGTTAAGAATGCCCGGCCGCGCCTCGTATTCACCACTCGGGCACCACACTGGCAACCCGCCTTCACATCACACGCGGGTACCCCTCAGGGTCGACCCGCCTTTCCAAGTAACAATGTAAGGTCCAAGTATCCGTGTGTCCATAACATCAGGGAATCCGAAGTATCACCCTCATTGAATTCCCACTCGATGTATCCGTCAAGGTGAACTAGGAGGAATCACCCTCACTGGGTCCACACTTGAGGTGTTGTACGACAGCGTCGTTATCGGAAGCGGTGAAGGAGGAATCACCCTCGATGACCATGACCGAATAACTACTCTACAGAGTTAACATCAGAAGTGCTACATGAGGTTTCACCCTCGACACTCGATAGTAACGCTGCAGTGTTGTTACAACTAAGGGGGGTGATGTGCGGTGTCGGGTCCTGGTCTTCAATCCCATTGATCGGGTCTTCTGACGATCCAGCGCGGCAGTCGGGATAAGTGGGGTCACTGATAGGTCTCTACCCAGCCTAGACTAAACAGTTTAGGATATGTAGGTAATTATTAACAGTAGGTTACAATGAACAGGCTATGCATCAGAATAGGTAAAGCAGCAGCAGCAGTAATTCTAATGCAAGCATGAGGAATTTAGAATGGGCGATATCGGGATGATCAAAGATGGGGCTTGCCTGGTTGCTCGGCGGCAAGGGCAAGGTCGTCTATGGTGTCTTCGGGATCCGGAGCTGCGTCGGTCTCGGGGACGACGTCGGGGTCGGGGGCTATCGAGAGAGAAGAGGGGGAGGAAACAGTATAAATATATAGCAAACATGAGCATGACAAATACGATACACGGTGCTAGGGGTAGTCTAACGCAGCATCACACGTAACAGACGGAGCGGGAGAATATCTGACGATATTTCCCGGGTCTTTGGAATTATCGGACAGAGGATAAGAGGGGAACGGTTGCAAGTTCGGATAGTTAGGGACGCGTGACGGATGAACGGACCGCGTATTCAGATTCGTCTCGTCGTTCTGAGCAACTTTCATGTACAAAGTATTTTCATCTGAGCTACGGATTATTTTATATGATTTTCTAAAGTTTTTATTAATTTCTGAAATTTAATTAATTATTTAAATTAACATTATCCGAAACAGTGTCTTGCTGACGTCAGCATGACGTCAGCATGACGTCAGGACCAGTGGGTCCCACCTGTCATAGGCTGTTAGGTTAATTAGTGATTAACTAATTAATTTACTGTTTAATTAACACTAACTACTTAATTAAATTAACCTAATCAGGATTAATTAACTAATTAATTAATTAATTAGTTTAATTATTTTTATTTTTTTTTTATTATTTTTTTTAATTCGTTCTGGGCCGTGGGCCCCGTTTGTCATTGACACAGGGGCATTGGGCCCATTGGTCAGTGGCCCCTCGGCCAGAGCGGGCGCGGGTACACGGGCGCGGCGCGGTCACGCGGGCGCGGGCATGCCCGGCCGAGCGAGCAGAGGCCAGGGGCGGACCGCGGCGGCCTGGCTCGGCCTCGGTGAGGGCGGTCGCCGGTGCAGCAGCGGCGGAGAGGCGGCGGCTGTCTGCGGGCGGAACCGCGGGATGGGCGAGCGGCGTGCGAGGAGCAGCCGGCCGCGGCGGCTGCTGGCGGGCGTGGCCGGGGGCGCAGTAGGGAAGGTGGTACGCGGTCAGGGTGCAGGGGGCGAGGGGAAACGGCGGGCCGAGCGTGGCTTCGGCCAAGGCGGCCACGGGCAGGGACGAGGGGAGCCGGGCGCGGCCCGGTGGTGCGAGGTGCGTGCGCCAGCGCGGTGGCGGGACGACGGCCCGGCGCGCGAGCGCGCGAGGTGTGCACGGGGGCGGGGGGAGGAGACGAGGGAGGCAGCGCCAGGGCTCACCCCCGTTGTAGATGTGCACCGGCGAGGCTCGGTGATGGCCGGCGATGGAGAGACGGGGACGGCGGCGTGCGACGGCGAAGGCCAAGGAGGAGCGCGCGGGGGGCTCGGGGAAGACGGCGCGGTGCAGGAGGGAGATGCAGGAGGCCGGGAGGGACAGCGCCGGCGACGTGACTCCGCGGAGGAGGACGGAGGCACGGCGGGGCGGCGACCGGCGGCGTCGGGGCCAGTTCCCCCCGATCTGGATCGAGAGGAACGGAGAGAGGAGAGGGATTCGTATTCGTTCGTGGAGGGGGGGGGAGTTTGGTTGTCGGTGGGCTAGGGTTACGGGGATTGAGGATACGGGGAATGGTGTGGGGCCGGCCCAGGGGGATGGTCCGGCCTTGGTTGGTGGCCTGGTGCCAGCTGGGCCATCGTCCCAGTTGGTTCCTTCGTGGCGGGGGGCTTTTCTTTTTTTATTTTTTATCTCGTTTGAGATCAAAGGTTTGGCAGGGACTCGAGTGTTTGTTATTGCTTCCTAGTATTTTGTTGGATTGTGTCTATTAGTTTTTATGCATATGGTCCGCTTTCCTTTATTTTTTCCCCTTCTTTTTCTTTGTGTTTCCCCTTTTTCCCTTTCTGTTTGTTTTGTTGTTTTTTTGTACTCTTTTCTTTTCGTTTTTTTTTTTCATTTTTTGGTTTTTCTTCTTTTTTATTTATTGGTTTGTTATTCTCTTTGCTCTTATCAGTCTTCTTGTTTGTTGTCTTTCTGCTGTGGTATTTTGTTCTGTGTATTTTGCTTTTCGCTTAGTGTTTATGTTATTCATTGGCCGATTCTACGTCCGATTCAAGGTTGCTTTTTATTGGGTGGGGGGGGGGGGCTTTTCCTTTTTCTTTTCTTTTCTTTTTATTTATCCATACCCCTGTTTGTAAATAGTTAGGGCTCAAATTGAATTTTGTAAAACATGTGCCTGGTCCATAAATACCAGTGCTCAATTCCCTAACACCTAAAATTATTTTGGACAAACAATCATTTCTTATTTGTTTTAAATAAATTAAAAGTCATTAAATATTATTTTCAGCCACTGTTTGAGGACGTTCAAGCCACTTATCCATTTTTAATAATATGTTGGTTTCAATTTTAGAAGTGCCTCTGACGTTTGTTATTTATCTGACATTTTAGTTTATGATTTGATAAACTTCTATTTTCCACTTTCATTTAATTTGGATTTGGAGTTAGAAGCTGAAATGCATTATGATGCAAATGATGACATGCACTGTTAATCATGCTGACGTGGCATAATCAAGATGGGATTACTGTAGTTAAACACGGGGGTGTTACAAATCTCCTCTACTACAAGAATTCTCGTCCCGAGAATTAAGAAGTAGAAGGAAAAAGTTCGGGGTATTCCTTGGAGATGATCCTCGCGTTCCCAAGTGGCTTCATCTTCAGTATGATTTGACCACTGCACTTTGAGGAACTTGGTAACCTTCTGACGGGTTCGACGTTCAGCTTCATCAGGAATGCGGATCGGATGCTCCTTATAAGATAGATCATCTTGCAATTCAAGCATCTCGTGATCCACAGATCGGTGCGGAGACCTTGAAGCATTTACGAAGTTGCGACCACATGGAAGACGTCGTGATATAAGAGAATTGCGGGCGGCAATTCCAATTTATAACGCCACTTGACCACGTCTTGCAACAATGCGGAAAGGACCAATGTACGTGGAGCTAGCTTCCTTGATTCCAAAACGGTGAGTGCCCTTCATAGGAGTGACACGAAGATAAGCTTGATCACCAGGTTGATAAGTCAACCCCATCGTTTGCGATCATAGTTGCTCTTCTGGCGGTCCTGAGCCGCCTTGAGATTTTCACGGACGATACGAACCTTGTTCTTCGGCGTGTTGAATATATATGGACCCACGAGCGGTCGTCTCCCCAGTTTCTGACCAATTCGAGGGGTTCGACACTTACGTCCATAGAGAACTTCAAGGGGGCCATTTTCAAGCTGGCTTGATAGCTGTTGTTATGGAGAACTCCGCATGGAAGAGATTCTTCCCACTTCTTGCCAAACGATATAACACAACTCGCAACATTCTCAAGCACTTGATTAACTCGTTCAACTTGGCCTTGGGATTGAGATGATAACCTGAACTCCAGGTAATATGAGTTCCCATACCTTTTGGAAACTTCCCAGATGACCATGAATATGTGATATGCTGCCACGGTCTGAACTGATCTCTTTCGAATACCATGGAGTGAACAATCTGGAGATATTAACTCTGCTAAACTGACTAGCAGTGATCGTCTCCTTGACAGGCAGAAAGTGTGCAACTTGGAGAGTTGGTCGCAACGACAAGAATAGCATCGTGACCCTTCTGTGACCTGGGAATTCCTGTAACGAGAAATCCATCTGAACCTTATCCCATTTCCATAGAGGAATAGAAGTGGTTGCAGAATTCCACTGTTTTCTGATGTTCTGCTTTAACGCGACGACACACATCACATTCACGAACATATCGAGCAATGTCTTGCTTCATTCTAAGACCACCATTACCTTTGACGGAGATCACGATACATCTTGGTGCTACCACCGGATGAATAGACAGCGGGGTATCATGTGCCTCCTTCATGACTTTGTCAGTCATAAGCTCAAAAGCGGTACTACAATGGGTCTCTGAAATACAAGGTTCCATCTTCAGACAGCGAGAAATCCCTGTACTTTACAAGGTGAAGTCTTTCTTCATCAAATCATTTCAGCATCTTATACTTGCCATTCTTAACAGCTTCTCAAGGTCTGGTTCAACACCAAGGTTTTTAGGTACCTTGAGGAACTGCTCGATATTTAGCTTTCGAAGCTCTTCATACAAAGTGGTTGCTGTAGCTGAACCCAAGTTCGCAGCAATAGGATTTGCGGCTCAACGCATCAGCCTTACATTAGCCTTGCCAGGGGTATAAGAAATACCCAAGTCATAGTCCGCAATGGTCTCCATCCATCTTTGCTGACGGAGATTCAAGATGGCTGAGTGAACAATTACTTCAAACTTTTATGATCCGTGTAGATCTCGCAACGATTACCGAGGAATAATGTCGCCACAACTGCAGTGCATAGATGACACAGCTAGTTCTAGATCATGTACCGGATATTCTCTTCATGCGGTCGCAACTGACGAGCCATAGGCAATCACTTTACGCTCTTGCATTAGGTAACAGCCAATCCTTCACGGATGCGTCACAATAGATCACAAAGTCTTTGCGAGAATCTGGAGGAGCAAGTACTGGGGCAGACGTTAGCTGTCTTTGATGTTTTGAAAACTTTCCTGACATTTTCTTGTCCATTCAACTTCAACTAACGCCCTTGTGAAGCAGATCAGTCAAAGGCTTAGCAATCTTGAAAAATTCTCAACAAATCGATGGCAATAGCTTGCAAGGCCGAAAACTCTTCATTTGCTTGACGTTCTTCGGAGGAGTCCAGTCAAGATAGCCTGAACTCGTCTGGGTTAACGGCAATGCCATCTTTCGAAATCACATGGCGAGATATGTCACTTCAGATAGCCAGAATTCACATTTAGAATATTTGGCATACAGTTGGTGTCTCGGAGCCTTTCCATTACAAGACGGAGGTGTTCAGCATGTTCTTCCTTATTCTTTGAATAAACCAGAATACATCTAGATATACCACGACGAACTTGTCGAGGTAATCCATGAAGATGTAATTCATCAGACGGGAAAATGTGGCTGGAGCATTGGTTAAGCCAAATGACATGACAGTGTACTCATAAGAGCCATAGCGAGTAACAAAGCACTTCGGAATATCCCTCTTCACGAACACGGACTGATGATAACCCAATCTCAAATCAAGCTTAGAGAATACTGAGAACCAACAAGTTGATCATACAAATCATTGATCCGAGGAAGCGGATACTTGTTCTGAATTGTTGCTTGGTTGATTGGTCGATAATCCTGAACCAATCGGTTAGTTCCATCCTTCTTCTTAACGAAGAGTGAAGGTGCTCCCCCAAGCAGAGGAACTGGGGCGGATGAAACCTTTCTTAAGTGCGTGTCGATTTCTTTCTTCCTTAAGTCCAAAAGGCGATGCGGAGGCATCTTATAAGGGCGCTTCGCATAGGATTTGTGCCAGGCTTCAAGTCGATGACAACTCGACACTCTAGCAGGGGGTATTCCTGGAAGTTCTTCTGGAATACATCTTGAAAATCACGAACAACTGGAACTTTCTCGATGCCTTCAAGAGGTGAAGCATTCAATGCATTAAAGATAAATCTGAGCTTCGGCTCCGAACTGTTCGAGCCGAGTATCTGAGTGTCTGTCCGGAAGGATGAGTGAGCTGGACTGTCTTAGCAGCGCAATCAATCAAAGCATTATGGGCTGTCAACCTATCCATACCGAGAATGATGTCTATGTCGGAAGGTCCAAGAGCAATAGGGAAGCAGAGAATATCAACCCTTAAATCTCGATTTGATTGTTGTGACTTACCATCTTGGTTTGCCACCTGAAACGGGGATGATAACTCTAATGTTGTGGGCAATAACTCTAGGGTAGCTCATGCCGCTGAGCAAATTGTTGAGACACAAGGAATGTGATGCCCCGGAATCAAAGAGAACAGAAGCTGCAACTGAATTAACTGACAGGTTCCCATCACGATTTTTGTAGACTCACGAGCTTCTCCCATTTTGACGTGAGTGCCCTGGCCTCGGTCCATAGCAGACATCCTGGCCTTACGATTCCTACAACGATGGGTTCGATGGCCCTTCGTACGACCATCGAGAATGTGGTGCATCCTGAGGAGAAGCCATAACATTAGGCGGTCCATCATGAACCGATAGCTTGTCTCGGCGGTGAAGGCAGACGAGGTGCAACATATGACGGCCTTGGTGTTGGAGCAGGTCGGTGATGAACATTGTGCGGGATCCACACTCGACGTTTCGAACAGGCTGACCCGAGGGTGAGCCTGCTTCACGAGTGCGTTTGAGCGACTCCTGGCATTCATCAGAGCTGTTTCAATTCGGAAAGATTTGCTGACAAGCGTTGCGAAGTCTGTGCAATCAAGGACTGCAAGTGCGGTTTTATGTCAGTACGGAGTCCTTCACGGAATTTCTCCTGCTTGCGGGCGTCAGTGTCAACGTCATCCTCAGCATAGCGGGATAACTCGAGAAATTTCCTCTGATATTCATCCACAGTCATTGTGCCCTGGGTAAGTTTGCGAAACTCCTGCTTCTTTCTGGCCATCAGGCCTTGAGGAATGTACCGTGCACGAAAAGTCGACTGAATTCCTGCCAAGTGGTTACGGTTTCAGCAGGCAACATACCCTTGTGGCTTTCCCACCATTGAGCAGCTGGGCCCTTTAGGTGGAATGTCGCGAAGGTGACATAACTGTCAGGGCAACATTAGCTGACTCCATTTCAACAGGATGTCACGAAGCCAATCATCAGCATCCATAGGATTGGTGGAGTTGGGAAAACAGACGATTGAGGCGCACAGATCCGGCAGAGTTATTGGAGCAGTCTGTTGCTGACATTCTGGTTTGGAAGCTGACCAATACCCGCGTCAAAACTACGGTTTAGCTCAAACTGCTGACGGTTATTTCAAACTGCTGTATCATTGCGGCAATATAGGGTGGATGTGGAGGATCGTCAGCCATCCTGCCAAATCAACAGGGGCAATTTAGCTAGTAACTTGCAGGTGTATGAAATTATTTATGAAGTAAACCCACCCACAGAAGGAAGTGCAATAGATACTTCATCATATTCGCACCAGACATCAAGCCACACATAGCCTCGTTAGCATCCGGCATTACGACAGTTGAAAAGGAAAAGGCTAGACATCTAGCGGCGCGCAGGCACGCGATTGGAAGTAACACAACGAGACATAGCAAAGGCTAGATCCTCGTCGAGAAAACTGTTGGAGCGAGGATCTGCAAGTGACAACACAGGTGCCCTCGATAAGAGTCCTGTAAGCAGAACCTGGCCCATAATCTTGAAGCAAGGGGGATATTTTTCAGAACTTCGGGTGGACTGACACGAGAGCCTAATGTTGGAGTTAGTAAAATTTTAACCCGAGTAGAAGAGAGATCAGAGGCCCAGAGTAAAGGTCGAGGAGTAAGATACTAATACCTCCCAATTGGCGACGTGGCCCGTAAGCCACACAGCCAAGTTAGTAAATTAGTTTTTGGACCACTAGACTCAACTTCGGCCAAGGAGTTGAAAAGGGGACTCCTACAGGCAGTCGGCTCTGATACCAACTTGTGACCCCCCGGCCGCATCGTGCACTAATCTACACGCACATGCACACGATCAAGCCTAAGGACTCACGGGAAGATATCACAACACAACTCTAAAACATAATAAAGTCATACAAGCTTTATATTACAAGCCAGGGGCCTCGAGGGCTCGAATACATAAGCTTGCGCACAAGCGTCAGCGGAAGCATCAGATATCTGAGTACAGATATGAAATAGAAACAGAAAGGCCTTTAGGAAGGCGGGACAAAATAAACAACTACGATCGAAAGGCGAAGGCCTCCTGCCTGGGACCCTCCGATCCTACTCCTGGTCGTCAGTCAACTCGTAGTAGTATCCATCCTCTGGTTAGTATAGTAGCGATCGTCGGGGCATCTGTCTCAGGGGGCTCCGTCCTCTGGTCACGTCAAACTGATATGGGGAGAAAAAGGAAAACAAAGCAACCGTGAGTACTCTGAAGTACTCAGCAAGCAAGGATCTACACTACATATGCAACATTTTCAAGGGGAGGCTTGTATATGTGGACTGGGCTGCAGAAATGCCAGAATAGAGAGAAGGCCTAGTCCTATCGAAGACTAAGTCATTCGGCAGTCTTGCAGCAGTAGAAGAGAGTAGAAACAAAACAATAAGTAGCAGTAATAATATCAACCTCACCCAGAGATCCTTTCTCGACTCCCTGCGAGAAAGCAATCCCAGAGCCATATATCAGGTCTCATCACAGGTATCCAGTTCTAAATTGTTCAATCAGGATACAACTCCGAGTGTCCTTTACCGTGACCGGCTATCGATAGAAATGTTCTTCCCTGCAGGGGTCACCAACTTACCCAACACGCTCGATTAACTTCGGCCGGACACACTTTCCTGGGTCATGCCCGGCCTCGCGCAAACGACACAATCGCAACCCTACCTACACTCAGCAAGAGGTCCCGTCGGTCTACATCCTAAGCGCTCAGAGTCTTGGGCCATCGCCCTGTGCACTCCGAGTCGTTGCGTGCAGGGGGAAGCCAGGCACCAGGGGGGCGCCGGTCCGTCCCGGCCGCAAGCTGAACTAGACGTCTGACAGAGCTTTCGGCTGATGCTACGATGCAGAACGCCCATACTATGCCCACGTGATGGTTAGTGCTTCAGGCCAGAGGCCTGCTCGGATCAAATATCCAAATCGTTAGGACTAGGGCTTGCGGTAACGAGCAGAGACTCACGAAAGATGTGACCCCGTCCCCCGTCTCGAGACTTGCGGCAAGGGTTAAGAATGCCCGCCGCGCCTCGTATTCACCACTCGGGCACCACACTGGCAACCCGCCTTCACATCACACCGGGTACCCCTCAGGGTCGACCCGCCTTTCCAAGTAACAATGTAAGGTCCAAGTATCCGTGTGTCCTAACATCAGGGAATCCGAAGTATCACCCTCATTGAATTCCCACTCGATGTATCCGTCAAGGTGAACTAGGAGGAATCACCCTCACTGGGTCCACACTTGAGGTGTTGTACGACAGCGTCGTTATCGGAAGCGGTTGAAGGAGGAATCACCCTCGATGACCATGACCGAATAACTACTCTACAGAGTTAACATCAAAGTGCTACATGAGTTTCACCCTCGACACTCGATAGTAACGCGGCAGGTGTCGTTACAACTAAGGGGGGTGATGTGCGGTGTCGGGTCCGGTCTTCAATCCCATTGATCGGGTCTTCTGACGATCCAGCGCGGCAGTCGATAAGTGGGGTCACTGATAGGTCTCTACCCCCTAGACTAAACAGTTTAGGATATGTAGGTAATTATAACAGTAGGTTCAATGAACAGGCTATGCATCAGAATAGGTAAAGCAGCAGCAGCAGTAATTCTAATGCAAGCATGAGGAATTTAGAATGGGGCGATATCGGGATGATCAAAGGTGGGCTTGCCTGTTGCTCGGCGGCAAGGGCAAGGTCGTCATGGTGTCTTCGGGATCCGGACTGCGTCGGTCTCGGGGACGACGTCGGTTCGGGGCTATCGAGAGAGAGAGGGGGAGGAAACAGTATAAATATATAGCAAACATGAGCATGACAAATACGATACACGGTGCTAGGGGTAGTCTAACGCAGCATCACACGTAACAGACGGAGCGGGAGAATATCTGACGATATTTCCCGGTCTTTGGAATTATCGGACAGAGGATAAGAGGGAACGTTGCAAGTGTCGGATATTAGGGACGCTGACGGATAACGGACCGCGTATTCAGATTCGTCTCGTCGTTCTGAGCAACTTTCATGTACAAAGTATTTTCATCTGAGCTACGGATTATTTATATGATTTTTCTAAAGTTTTTATTAATTTCTGAATTTAATTAATTATTTAAATTAACATATCCGAAACAGTGTCTTGCTGACGTCAGCATGACCAGCATGACTTCAGGACCAGTGGGTCCCACCTTCATAGGCTGTTAGGTTAATTAGTGATTAACTAATTAATTTACTGTTTAATTAACACTAACTACTTATTAAATTAACCTAATCAGAGATTATTTTTTTTTTATTATTATTATTTTTTTTTTTTTTTTTTTTTTTTCGTTCTGGGCCGTGGGCCCCTTTGTCATTGACACACGGGCATTGGGCCCATTGGTCAGTGGCCCCTCGGCCAGAGCGGCGCGGTACGCGGCGCGCGCGGTCACGGCGCGGGCATGCCGACCGAGCGAGCAGAGGCCAGGGGCGGACCGCAGGGCTGCCTGGCTCGGCCTCGTAGCGTCGCCTGCACGGCGGCGGAGAGGCGCGGCTGTCTGCGGGCGGAACCGGGGATGGTCGAGCGGCGTGGCGAGGAGCAGCCGGCCGCGGCGGCTGCGTGGCGGGCGTGGCCGGGGGCGCAGTAGGGAAGGTGGTACGCGGTCAGGGTGCAGGGGGCGAGGGGAAACGGCGGGCCGAGCGTGGCTTCGCCAAGCGGCCACGGGCAGGGACGGGGAGCCGGGCGCGGCCCGGTGGTGCGGTGTGCGTGCGCCAGCGCGTGGCGGGACGACGGCCCGCGCGCGAGCGCGCGAGGTGTGACGGGGCGGGGGGAGGAGACGAGGGAGGCACGCCAGGTGCCACCCCCCGTTGTAGATGTGCCCGGCGAGGCTCGGTGATGGCCGGCGATGGAGGGGGACGGCGGCGTGCGACGGCGAAGGCCAAGGAGGAGCGCGCGGGGGGCTCGGGGAAGACGGCGCGGTGCAGGAGGGGATATGCAGGGGCCGGGAGGACGCGCCGGCGACGTGACTCCGCGGAGGAGACGGAGGCACGGCGGGGCGGCGACCGGCGGCGTCGGGGGCCAGTTCCCCCCGATCTGGATCGAGAGGAACGGAGGAGAAGGGGATTCGTTCGGGGGGGGGGTTGGGGTGTCGGTGGCCTAGGGTTACGGGAGTGAGGGGATAAGGGGATGGGTGGTGGCCGGCCAGGGGGAATGGGCCGCCTGGTTGGTGGCCTGGTGGCCAGCTGCCACGGCCCAGTTGGTCCGGGGGGGGGGGGGGGGGGGGGCTTTTCCTTTTTCTTTTCTTTCTCTTTTTATTATCCATACCCCTGTTTTGTAAATAGTTAGGGCTCAAATTGAATTTTGTAAAACATGTGACCTGGTCCATAATACCAGTGCTCAATTCCTAACACCAAAATTTTTGGACAAAACATCATTTCTTATTTTTTTAAATAATTAAAAGGTCATTAAATATTATTTTCAGCCACTGTTTAGGACGTTCAAGCCACTTATCCATTTTTTAATAATGTTGTTTCAATTTTAGAAGTGCCTCTGGAACGTTTGTTATTTATCTGCCTTTTAGTTTTGATTGAATAACTTCTATTTTCCACTTTCATTTAAATTTGGATTTTGAGTTAGAAGCTGAAATGCATTATGATGCAAATGATGATCATGCACTGTTAATCATGCTGACGTGGCATAATCAAGATGGGATTACTGTAGTTAAACACCGGGGGTTGTTACAACATGGTCGGGCCCAGATACTCCTATAAAATGTCTCTACATATGGTTTCTACATATGGTTGGCCAGAACGAAAATGGCCACTTCAGGATTTGCTTTTTCTACATAGGGTTCACACAACTAGTAATGTCTCATCACATCGTAGTTGCTGCCATGTTCTTATGGATTGTTGGATGCCCGCAAGCATTTGCGTCAAGCAGAAGACATTTTTATAATCCGCCGCTTTGGATGGTTCCACAAATTTCCACAAGGAAGTTTTGTTGATGTTTGCGCAAGTTGCGAAAGATCTCATCAAACCGAGAGATCTACATTTCTATGAGCGGATGAAAGAATTAGAGAAGAAACATTTTTGGTGTCATTTCAAAGGCGCTATTTGTGGCCATAGATGGAATCACATGTGCGCAGTGGACAGTGCCTAGCAATGACGCGGTTAACCATAGTGTTGCGGCATGGTTTTACATCACAGAATGTGCTTGCAATAAGTGACATTTGACATGAGTGTTACCTTTGTGGTTGTTGGTTGGCCGGGCCTCGTGCACATGTACTCAAGGGTCACTAATCATGCATGGCAACACTCTCTTCATTTCTTGTACCTCCCAAAGGTAAACATCAAAACCATTCGCATCATCATTATATTTATTATTGGTGATCACCACTGGGTTGAGTTGATTTTTCGATTTGGGAAATATTATCCTTGTGGGACTCCTGGTATATGCAAACCGAATAGGGCTTATCTTGCCTCCTTTTTAGGGAGTACGTACCACTAACCCAGAAAATTTTTGACATTCGTCGTCACTGTCCACCTCACGGGAAGTATGAGTTGTCAACTTTTCACATTCCTCCTCTCGCAATGTTGTGAGCGTGCTTTTGGGGTGCTCACCAAGCAAACTGACGCATATTGAAAGGGGTCCCAATGTTTCTTTACCTTCCGTACGCAAAAGCATTCATCATTGCTTGCCAGCATTGCCAACTTCATTCCTCGCAATTCTTTGTAGTACAAATTTTCTGATAAATTGATGCCGTATTGAGCATCTACCTCCCCTGCTCCGACAGTGAGTAACCACTCAACACAGCGGATCCCGTTACTGAGAGAGGATGATGAAAAAGAGACCATGGATCTATTCGTAGTAGGTAGCGGATGCTTGTCTTGGCAAGCATATATGTTACTGTATCTTTGGGGGTTACTTCCATGTTAACCATATTATATTTTATGGTGCATGTCCTTTTGTAATTATTTGGATCAATATCCTATTATATGATGTAATGCACATGAGTATAATTGTTTGAATGCGTATATGTTAGTTGTGCTCATCCCCAATTATCATAATTTTTCTCTGTGCAAACGGTCGTGGTTGAAATATGCCTTAGAGGCATAATAAATTGGTTAGTTATTATATTTCATTGTTCATGATAATCGTTTATTATCCATGCTATATTGTATTGATTGGAAACTCAATACATGTGTGGGTATATAGACCACACTGTGGTCCCTAGTATGCCATCTAGTAGACTCAGCTTGTTTATCAAAGATGGGTCAAGGTTTTCCACCATTGGCATAAAATGTCATTGATAACAGGTATCCACATATATCAGAATGATTGATGGACAGTCCCAACTATAAACCATAGCATTGGATTGTTGTCAGTTTAATTGCTATAGTTTTCGCATGTCCAGTATCTGTTCCTGATGACCATGAGAATCATGCACTCTACCTGGCACCCGGAGGAATACCTGTGGTGTATCAAACGTCGCAACGTAATTGGGGTGACTACAAAGTGCTCTATACAGGTATCGTCCAAAGGTGTTTCATTTGAGTTGGCATGGATCAAGACTGTGGTTTTTGCTCTCCGTAGCGGAGAGGTTATCTCAAGCCCACTCGGTTAATACAACATCACAAACAAGTCCTTTGCAAGAAATGTGTAATAAGTGTTAGCAACGGGAGATCTGTGTATTAATGGTACGAGTAAAGAGACTTGCCCGTAAGAGATTGAACTAGTATAGAGAACCGACGATCAAATCTCGGGCAATAAACATACCGATTAAAAGTGGAGGCAACATCGGATTATCTAAAGCCTTGACATAGCGTTCAACCTATAAGATCTTCATCATAGATTGTAGGAACCAAACGGGCAACCAGTCCCGCTATTGGGTTATATTACCGTATGGTGCTCTGTCATGTCTACATAGTTCTCGACCCCAGGGTTTGCACACTTTAAGGTTCGGTGACGTTCGGTATAGTAAATTATGTATGGTGGGTGGACCGAAAGGTTATTCTGAGTCCCAGATGAGAGTCCATAGACATCACGAGGAGCTCCGAATGGTCCGGAGGTAAGATTGAAATATAGGAAGTCCTGTTTGTCACCGACCGGAAAAGTTCGGGTAAGTTCGTTAGTGTACCGGTGGCCATCAGGAGGGGTGTCCTGCGACCCAAAGGACCTCATGGCTGTGGGAGGAGTCACACCAGCCCCTAGTGGGCTGGGCCGAACCCCCCACTAAGGCCCCTGTTGCTAGGTTGGAAAAACCCAAAAGGAGAAATGAGGAAAAGGGTTTTCAAGTGGAGATGAGGAGATCCACTCCTATGATTGGAGTAGGACTCCCTCCACCTCCTATTATCGCCAAACCTTTGACAGGTTTGAGGCTGCCTTCCTCCCCTCCCTCCCTCCTATATAGACTGAGGTTTTAGAGGTGAGGGCCAACCCTAATTGCCACGTGCTCCCCCTCTTCCTCTAGATCGTTTTCTTCTCTCTCAGTCCTAGTTTTAGCGGGTCTTAGCAGAAGCCCCTTCCGGAATAGTTCCACCACCAATCGCCGCTGTGCCGTCGCCCTGCCGGGACTCTCTAACCTCGTCCTCCCCTCTCTGTGTCATCAGAGGGGAGATCGTCATCGAGCTTTAACGTATGCTGAACCGGATGATGCCGTCCGTGTCCTGCGTAGATCGAAGGGACCGTGATTGAATCGCAGATCGGATTCGTGATGGGATCGCAAACGGATCATGATTAGATTGCGTGG
Source organism: Thinopyrum elongatum (assembly GCA_011799875.1). Taxonomy (NCBI): domain Eukaryota; kingdom Viridiplantae; phylum Streptophyta; class Magnoliopsida; order Poales; family Poaceae; genus Thinopyrum; species Thinopyrum elongatum. Next base: position 596,606,832 of record CM022299.1, on the reverse strand, counting down.
ACGGCTTTGCGATTTAGACCGCGAAAAAATCGACTACTCAACCCCACAGTTTCTTAACGCTTCCCCCGCTTATGCGATCACAAGGGTTATGTAGATCCCTCTCCCTCTCATAGATGCGTCATCACCTGATAGATCTTCGTGTGCGTAGTGAATTTTTTTGTTCTCCCTCCCTAATGTTCCCCAACAGTGGTATCCAGAGCAGGTTATGCAGAATGAGAATCTTGAGTAGAACACAAAGGCAGTTTTTGTGGGGCGTTGATATTCATTTGCTTCCTCCCTTGTATTTCTTGGTCAGCGGTATTGGGGATGAAGCGTGCTCGGACAAACATTACTCCGTACGTCTTACGAGAGACCGGTTTCCCATCGCTAAGTGACCTGCAACTTTTTGTATAAAGATGGCTTTGCGGGTGTCGTTTCTCATTCTTCCCCGTATTGTGGGATCGTGTGACTAAGGCGTCCTTGTAGAAGGTTGAATAGCAATTTGGCAATATCACTTGTGGGGTTTTTTGCGTAGGTAAGAATCGTTCTTTGCTAGATACCCTAGTGTCCAACGTAAAAAACCCATGCAACAACATTAGAGGACGTTCTAACTTGTTTTTGCAGGTAAAGGTTTTGATGTGATATGGCCAATTACATGATTAATATATTTGAATGAATGAGATGATCATGTTTGTATAGAATATCAATGACTTGCCATGTCGATGAGTACGGCAACCGGCGGATCCAAGGGTTGTCTTTAATTATTTTCGCCGTTTTTGCTTTGCTTTAAATCGCTATGAGTTAGCAATAGTCGTGGAACAATCAGTCCGGTTGCGACAACCAACGATGCGACACTTTGCTGGAGATCAATATGATAGAGATCTGTTGTTATGCCGGTGCGTATGGAGATCAGCCGGTGCTTTGGAGTATGGAGCATCAAAGCACCAAGCTCATGGCCATATCATGTCCCCTTATGATATGCAATGTGATGTTAAGCCTTTTTGTGCATCTTCTTTTGCTTAGACGACGGTAGCATTATAAGGATGATCCCTCCCTCACTTAAATTTCAAGATAAAATTGTGTTCTCCCCGAGTGTTCACCGTTGCGAAAGTTCGTCTTTTTCGATACACCTGAGATGAATCGGGTGTGATAGGCTCTTTACGTTCCTCAGACAACGGGTGCAAGCTAGTGTTGCACGTGCGGTAACACTCGGGTTAGACTTGACGAGCCTAGCATGTACAACATGGCCTCGGAAACAAGAGACCGAAAGGTCGAACATGAGTCATATAGATATGATCAACAAGATTGTTAACACCTTGAAACGCCAACCTCAAACTCACAGTGATGATCGGATTGAGTTGGGAATTTGGAGCATGGTTGACACTCCAAATGACCAAGGGATGTCAATTTCAAGTGGAGTTTTTTAAGTACATATGATTAACTAAACTCTTTAATCATAACATTAGTCATATGTCTTTGCATATTAGTTGTAGATTACTAGCTCGCGCTGTAGCTCCTTAATTGTTGTTATATTTTCCAGAAAGAATAGGGTTGAAGATGTATGGATACAATAATCGGACCTGGTCCGTGATCTGGATTGTCTCATTGCTTTGCACAGAAGGCTCATGTCCTTAAATGCACACGCCGCGTGGTCCCCCCCCTCACATCGTCTTGTAGATGTTGTGAACTCTGATCGACAACGTTTTGATGACTAATTGATAATTCAGTGTCGTCATGCATTAACGCTTAGAATTGAGGCTCCCAACGTTTTTGAAATGTCACGGAACATATAGATTACTAAGAGATGAAATTGAGATCTCAGCTCGTTCCCGTGTTTGTAAGATGAGACCTGCACAAAGATTCTTTGCCTTCAAGATGAAAAGAATAGCTCAATCGGTGAGCTTGTGCTCAGATTGTCGGTGCTACAATCGCTTGAAGCGAGTGGGAGTTGATCTTCCAGATAAGATAGATGTTTGATATAGTTCTCCAGTCACTTCCTGCCACAAAGCTACTAGAGCTTCAATGATGAACTAAATGAAATGCCAGGGATGGAAATACATGATCCCAAGCTATGACGCGATGTTTGACAAACCGCGAAGGTAGAAATCAAGAAGGACTCAAGTGTTGATGGTTAGTTGAAACCACTAGTTTCGAGAAGGCAGGGCAAGAGGGGATACTTCATGGATTGGCAAGCCAGTTGCTGGCTCCAGTAAAGGAAACCCAAATTAACCACAAACCCTGATACTAAGTGCTTCGATTATGAGGAGAACGGTATCGCTGATGCGGAACAACCCTAGATATCTTGGTGGATAAGAAGGCCGGCAAACGTCAACATAAGTAATCTGATATACGTTTTTGTCTCTGTGTACACTACTAGTTTATCTTCCTAGTAGCACTGTATATAGATCGGTTCACGTTGCTAATGTCGGTAACTCGAAATAAAACTAGGGAATAAACGGATACTAGCTAAGGCGCCGTGACGATGTGTTGGTGACTTGTTTCCAAGGTTGAGTGATCACACATCGCACACTCTCTCTACCTTCGGGATTAGTGGATTGAACCTAAATAGTGGTTATTGTGTTTGGCGTTGAGCATTGAGACGTGGATTAGATCATGTTTATGCAATACTGTTATTCATTTAAGTTTAGAGAATAATGGTTATTCTGTTTACATGAATAATACCTTCATGTCCATACATCCAATGAGATGGTTTTACTGAATCTTGATCGTCAGTGATACCTGTCATAATATTGATGCCAAAATACAAAGTTATACATGATAGTACCACATACTTGTGGCCTGCCGCTAATGTCATAATTGCTGTAAAGCGCATGAAGAAACTCCATGCTGATGGATCTTTGGACTCATTCGATTTCAAATTGATTGAAGGCATGGGACCATGCCTCATGGGCAAGATGACTAAGACCCCCCCTCGTTTTCCGGTATCATGGCGTGGCAAGTGACTTATTGATTATACATTTTGATGTATTCGGTCCATAAGTGTGTAGGTGCGGTGGATATCGTTATTTTTCTTACCTTCACTGATTATTTGAGAGATATTGGGTATATTTACTTATGAAACACAAGTCTGAAATGTTTGAAAAGTTCAACAAATCAGAGTGAAGTTTGAGATCATCGTGACAAGATGATAAAATGTGGTACATAAAGATCGTGGAGGTAATATCTGAGTTACGAGTTTGGTATCAACTTAGACAATGTGGACGTTTTTCACAAATCATCACCACGCCACCTAGAATCAACCATGTGTATGGTGTGTCTAACGTCGTAGCGGCGCTATTGGATAGGTGCTACTATGAATGTCCCTTATTGTTTTGCCACTATCGTTTTTGGGGTATGCAATAGAGACAACTACATTCACTTTAAAATAGGACCATCTAAGTCCGTTGATTGACAAACCATAATAATTTTGGTTTGGTCAGAAACCTAAGCTGTCATTTCTCAGAGTTTGGATACACGCTTTGTCTGATGAAGCTCGACCCCAAAGCAAAGCGGAAAGATGCATCTGTCATAGAATACTCTAAACAATAGTTGGGTAAACCTTCTATCTCAGATCCAAGCGCAAAGTTTTTTGTTGCTAACACGGGTCCTTTCTCGGAAGAGTTTCTTCTCTCGAAAAATGAGTGGGGGAATATAGAACTTGATGAGGTTATTGAATCTTTGTTTTCAACCAGAGAATACGCAGCGCAAAAGTTTTGTTTCTGTGTGAGCCTACGTTGTTAAGAG